>CABFWB010004309.1:48896-61725 GCA_902151455.1 Timema bartmani
CCCCTAGAGACGCAGCCCTAGTCGCACACTTCACACTTATAGCTGTTGGCGCTGACTAAAATAGGCATTGCACGCATTCACATGTTGCCAACCAAACTTAACCTAAATACCTAAACCACACATGACACTAATCTTTGTGTGTTAGACTTCCTTTATATTAATGTTTAGGATGGCCTTTAAACCACAACTGGGCACACTGGATGATATTTCCTTTACTTTCTTCACGCTAATACAAATGTTTACCCTCTAATTTGTCCTCTTCACTCTTAGTTCATAGATGAAGTGTTTAACTATCCTCCTGTGTATTCTAAAAGATAGCTATTTATAATTTGTGTTGACCCCACCCCTCCCTAAGCTTGTTTAAGGATGGCTTTTGGGAGTTGGACTATAGAACTGGTTAGACTGTTAGATTTCTTGTTTATTATTTGTATTAAGTCAAGCTAAAATTTATGAATTGGTATGGTTGAAGATAATGTAGGTATAATCGTCATTAGTATAAGGGTGTCTAAGTCTGACGAGTCTTTAGCTGCTCTTCGCTCATTGTACAAGAGTCCTTAGTACAGTTCAATGCATGCCTTCAATAACCGCACTCATCGCCAACTCTCCCGTTCATAACTTAAGACAGCCTATCTAGAGCTACTATATTCTCAGCCTGTTGCCATTTTGGGTTTTACGTAGAGCTACTATATTCTTAAACTGTCGTCATTTTGAGTTTTACCTCCCACTCCAGTCCACAAACCAATCAGAACAAAGCTAGATGTTTCCCAACAGAGCTCAAACTGGTGAATAGTAGTACTCACAGCGGTATAGCTGCAGTAACCGCTAGGCATGAGTTATTTGAATCTGTTGCTCTTGAGCTTCTAAATACTCAGGCTAGAGTCAGCTTACACCATTCTCAATAATCCAGCTTACAAAGTCAAAAAGTTGAAACTAATAACACTAAGTTTAGGGCACTACAAATTATTATTTATTTGTGGTTTTTAACATCTACTTCTTAGCCAACTGATGTCAACACATGATTTACCTACTAGCTTAACTTTAGAACATATACAACACAACAGTTCCTTGGTCATTAATTCATCACTGTAAAAGGGTAAGCCCCAGTTTCACCAATTCTTTTGTTGTTGTCATGGTGGGTATTGAACCTCAGACTGTTATCGAGTAGACAGATGATATCTTGACTGAACTAAGATATTGGAGTAAAATTTAATGACTAAACGTTAATCAAGGTTTTTGACCTACCGTACATGCATCTTTGCCCTTGCTAGAGTAGGTACACAGTGTTTTGCCGGTGATGATGGACTTCTTGCCATGAGCCTTCTGACACTTCTTGGTGGACAGCAATGGGAGCTTCACCTTCTGGAAGTGGTCCAGGTGTCGAGGCTGGGCGCGTCTTGTTATCGACTGCGAACATCATGTCAACCACAACCAATATTCCTGAGACCAGTATTGTCTAGTCACCCCAGGAGGCCAAGGGCTCTTTTTCCTTTAATTTATCCTCTTTGTAAATGAATGTGAGTCAAAGTCGAGTTCTTTTCCTGCAAATCTAATTTCTTTTCTCCCTTGAATTAAGCTAAAATGTCATTGAGATAGTCTAAAAACTACCCTTCACATCCCCTTTGTTGATTGTTGGCAGTTGTTTCTTGTTTTTTGAATACTAATTATTTTATTTTTATTTTAATAAATTATATATATCTGAGGGAGGGAGAAGGGGTATAGTCTGTGCATGTGCTTGTGTAACCTGAACAAGTAGTAAAACACAGTGATAAAAATAAAGAGTTATTGAATGCTTATTAACATATATCACACCATATGAAGAATATATTTTTGGCTTCACCAGGATTCAAATCGTATTGTTTCGAGAGATGGATAGGTCACTGTCTAATGCACAACTATGACTCATACTGTGGCCAACGCCTTGTTGATGTTGAGAAATAGGATTGTTATTATTTGGAATTAAAGACATTTAGACAGAAAAGCAGCCATCATTACCATAAACACTAAAACTGAAGACTTCTTAAAGAATAGTGATAAGAAAGCTAGGTATTAAAGAGTATATGAATGGATAAGACTTGGGAAGAAACGAATCCTTAAATAAATTAGGACTGAGGAGGGAAATAATAAAAGATGAAAGCCCAAATCACACACTCAGTGAAACTGTTCTTCATTTATATCCCTTAAGATCCCCCACCAGGAACATAATTTAAGATGAGAGCCAAAATTACCCCACACTTATCAAAACTTTTCTTTAGTCACGTCTCCTAAGTGCTCTCACCAACGACAAAATAGTACCGTTTGTGGAAGAGAAAATGCAAAAATAGAGTTTTTAAGTATTTACTTACTGCTGCTTCCTTGTTGTGAGACATGGCCCTTGAGGTGAGGCTTCTGGCAAATGTGTCTCCCCAGCCCACAACTGTGCAGCTGCCCTTCAAGTCTGGAGCCGGGTTCTTCATTTTGGGTAGCTTCACCAAATTCACGTTATCCTTTAAATCAAATGGCTGGTTCACCTGGGGACACAAGTTTATGTAGCTACTTTCATTTAAATCCGAGATGAAAAAATAGATACCCACATCGGTGGGCATGTGGAATAAACGTCAGGCTCACCTAGTCTGGTTTAAATTTCAGCATCCTTTACATAAAGTCTTAGTTCTACAGTTCTCATCCCAACACCACTAACGTAATTAAAATGCATAGAATCCGGAACAATATTAAGACGCAGTGGTAAAAACCCTCCAAAATATAAGTAGTTTCAAGTGCTGAGTATGGCGCTGCCTCCCCATTCTATTGCCGGAATTATTTTATATATACTAGCTGTATACACCATTACACCAGTGATTATAAAACTGTGGAGTGTGCAACCCCCGCCACCCTTATAGCCCGAGGTGTCCTCAAGGGGGCCTAAAAAGTTTAATTTAGTTTTAGTATGACCATTGGTTCCTGAACAACTAGTTTAAAACAAAAAATGTGTATTGAATTATTAGTTTGTTAGCTTTCAAAGCTTAGCTTAGCTGAATATGAAGAGGGAGCATTAACAGTCATCTCTCACGTGTGGCAGTGAGGAATATGAGGCCTGATACCCTCTTTTTTTGTCTCTTTAACTCACCATGATAAGAGCAATATCATTGACCATGATCGTGCTATGGAACTTTCTGTGGGGGTAGAATGCCACAGGCTGTCGGATTTGTTTTTTAAGTACGTCGTTCTTTTTGGATTTCTCTGAAGTCCTGACGTCGTTGCTGCCTGCTACTATCACGTAGAACTTGGGGTTCTTTGAGGTCCTAAGAAACATGGCACAGTCTTACTGTTGAGGTATTGCTATCAAGCTACTTAACTAACTTAAGACAACGAATGTTTAAAAGAAACATGCCAACATACTTTACTCAACCAATAAAACTGAGTTCAATTCTTGACTTGTAATAATGGGTAAGATTTTTTTCTCCAATTTTATTTTCCCGCCACTTTTAATGGTGTTGCATACCTGTGACGTGGAAATAAGTCAAGATAGGATTTACAATGTTAATGTATTAGTTATGTTTTATCTAGCAAATTACTTTTTTGATCCTAAAGTAGTTGTTTTTTGTAAACTCTTTTTAAATCGTCTGCAACTTAAACTATTTGGCTTACTAACGAAAATGACCAGTTTGAATTTTCCTGCAAATATATTGATTTAAAAAGCCAATAGAAGTAAATGTTTACATATAAAATAGGAATAAAGAAAAAGGTAATTATGAAATGCAAGTCAATACTGTCTGAGTGAAATAGTAGAAAGAGTGTGTGTATTCGTCAGAGTAAAAGGGTAAGTACATAAATAAAAGGCCTAACAGGGTGAACTACTAATTTTATTCCCACTCTTTCTATTTCGTACATTGGCGTCTAAGGATGATAGTGCTTAGAGTGGGTAAGTGAGTCAAGATAAGATGCAACCCGCTTTGCAAAATAACTTTGAATATACCAAGTAGGTATTAAGATTGTATTATCATAAAAGTCATCTATTTCATTGTGTTATTTTAATATTTATAACCTCAGTCAAAAATAGCCAGTACTATCGATAGGGAATACAACTTAACACTACATTCTAGCTCAATAGGTAGCATATCTGCCAAATAATCTATCCCGGGTTCAATTCCCAAAAGGTCTCCAAATAAATCGCCCTGGAATTATACTTTGTAGGTTCCAATAAGTGGGCAAGAACAATCATTTATCTGAGGCAGTGTTTCTAATACTGTTTGATATGACACCTCACCAAATCTCAAGGTTTCCTCAAATCAAATAACAAAAATGTCATGTATTAGTTGCTAAAAAATGAATTAATTTATTAGATGCATGTAAACTTCATTTACCTTGAAAAATAACAAGCCTACCTTGGCTAGCACTATAGTTCAGATTATAATATAGCGCCTGTTATTTTTCAAGGTAAGACTGATACATCTTACCAAACACAGTACTAATAAAACAAATTGCTTGTAAATAAAATGCATATGCTGTACATTAGGTTTCTAAATATTATTAAAATAAACAATTTGTTTTATGCAACATTGGAACCTTTAATAAGATTTTTCAAACATTTATGCCTCACAGCCCACTGGGGTGTAGTTCCCTCCCTCCCCCCAGGATGCAGTGTACCCCGTCTTCCAGTTTGAGAAGCACTGCTCTATAGTCTGACAGTTGTGGTATACTATTATGATTTATATATATATTTATATTATTATGATTATTTATGAGGTATTAACATTAGAGATTACTGCATTACTGCTTTTTTACCAAGAAAAAGATTATAGTATCCATTTCACGTAATAAATACATTCCTTAAATTTAGCTTTTTAAAACCAAAAAAGATTGTTTGATGCGTAGACAGGCCAAAAGGGGCTCCCTCATGTTGCCACTTACAGTGTATTGAGATCCACAACGCAGTGCGACGCAGTGAGGACCCACAACTTATTGATGAGGGAGGCCCCGCAGATGTGGCCCTCGTCCTTGAGTTGCAGGGATACCTACAAACAGTACAATAATAATAACCACACCATCCCCCCACCACCCAACTCCTCTTATAAGAAGCTCCTGGTTAGGTCTCGCCCATAAGCCACGTGACGCTGTTGAGAATGTCCACATGGTGTTACACAGAGGGAGGAGGTGGTACATCACATTGTTGCGCAATACAGATAATATACTGAAATTATAATATTGAAAATTAATGCTATTGTTCATGTTTTCACCCTAAGAAAGATAACTTCCAAATAAAGTATTGCTATAAAATTCTTTGAAATCATATATATTCAGGATTTAAAATTGATTCTGAGTTTTATTAAATCTGAGTCCCTCTTTTAGTGTCACAAAAGCTTCCCTATGAAATAATGAGATTCACTCTTGATGTGAGAAGTTATGTAGCACAGATTTGGGGGGAGGGGTCAGGCTAAATATCTACATGGTGTTATATGGGGGAGGGGGCCTAAAAAGGTAAGAAAAAAGCGCAACGTGGTTTATGAATGACCACCTACACCCCTGGACCAGGTGGATAGTAAGAGGTGGGGTGAAGAAGGATCAAAAAGGTTACAAAGAGTCGTATGTCCTACCCAGGAAGTGTTCACTCACGAGGTAGGGAAAGTCCAGGATGTCGGCCTGCTTTCCCCCAACGATCCTTTGGTCATCCCCTGGATCCTTTTTACCCGGCGTCACAGCCGTGACATGGTCATCCTTCTTATCCGCAGTCACAACCTTGACATGGCTGTCCCCCGGAGCCTTCTTATCCGTTGCTGTCACAGCCGTGATATGGTCATCCCTCGGATTCGTTTTATCCGTCGTCACAGCCGTGACATGGCCGTCGCCCGGATACTTCTTATCCATCGTCACAGCCGTGACATTGTCAGCTGAACAACCTGAAGACAAGAGGAATTGCCTTAGAAGAAGTCAACTCCAATTTTCAAAGAACTGACAGCTATACCCCGATTTTCTTATTGTGAGGTGGGCATACGGTCAAGGCTCTGGCCAAAATAAAATTTCAGGAAGAAAAAAAAGGGGTGGGGGAGCATAGCCGCTTAACTTCTGAGAGCTAAGACAATTCATTAATATTAAAATGCATTTAGTAGACATTTTTATGACAACCAAGGGCAAGGATAAAAAAATAATGTATGTAACCTTCTTTAAAATTTATCGAAGCTATTATTTCTGTACTTTTTTTTACAATTGGGTATTTTGAGGGCACTTTTAATGTGAGTAGCGGTATTTTTTTTATAATATCAAGTTGTAAGACTCTTAGAATGTAAAAGAAATCTTTTTTTTAAGTTAAGTGGTATTATTGAAAATATTTGCTGTCTTGGAGGGGCAAATGCCCAGCTTGCCCCTTTCTGAGTGTGCCACTGTTTCTTACAACTGGACATAATATCTGATAGACAAGTTACTAGATTTACTTTCACGTATTCATACGTCAAGTCATGTGATCTATGGCTGTTACTTTTGATAGATATAATCAATACCTAAAAAACTGGTAATAATAAAGTAAAAGGTTAACAATATTTTGTATTTGCTTATAATTCTAAATGGTGCTCGAGAGAAAATTAAGGTAGGCCTCTATAGAAAAGTTTTAATTATTTGAGGTAATTTTTTACACCGCATATTACTTTTCGTTCGGGTTATACGCTGTGTACTAACTACACTATTGGGTTTAAAGATGAGAAGGTTATATTTAGAGAAAGTGTACCTGCATTTGCGTGTAGAGAGGGTGGAAACCTATTTTATAAAAACCACCCTCAGTACACCCGACTGAGATCTAAACCTCGATCTCCCCGTCATCGATATTCGAGTCCATTGCGAGAGTGGCGCGTTAGACCATACAGCCACCATAGTGAGTGTGCGCGAATTGTATATTTCATTTACAACCACATTTGTTTCAAAATCTGTCACGATATATGCAAACATTTTCTTGTAGTCAACTCAAAATTAGTCAATTTTGTTAAAACAATTTAAGATTTTAGGTCTTATTAAAAAATGGCGCGTTCTTATAACTATTCTTCTTCAGTTTCAAACCACCCACACTCACTCCCACTAGAGAGATGGGCCGGAAGAGCCAGATCTTTTCGGCCACAGGTACAGATGTTCCGGCGACGCGGAGGCAGAAAAGTACTGATAGAACTATTTGTAACAAGCGACGCGAATACGACTAGACTATTCGTCAGTTAAGGGCTCTTCTATGCATGCAGTTGCGGTTGTTGGGCCGCCACGTTGTCTAACTGCGTTGTGTTAAATGAGTCAATTTATACACGTGGTAGCGGTAAACCTTCCGCCGCGTATTGTAATTCCAGCCGCCGGTAGTTAAGAGTCCGCCGCGTTCGAGCGGTTTCTAAATACATTGAGTGTAATGCGACCTTCTATACTAGTAGTAGCGGTCTGCCGTCAGCTCGCATAGTTGCCAACTGAACTGCACCAACTTCAGTGGTGCCCTCCCGTCAGCTTACTGGTTGTTATTTACGTGTGAGGTTGTGTTGTGTTTGAATATGTAAGAATTCAACACTGAACGTTTCATCGATGAGGTTAGAGAAAGACCAAGTATATAGAACTCGGAACTGAGGATTTTCGCTAGGCTTGGTATCACTGCGCGCCCAACTATTTCGCCTACAGTGGTAGCGTTTGAAAAACACATGTTATAAATTGGTACTAGCGGATCCGCCGCGGCTGCTACCGCCACCGCTGCCGATTGCATAATAAAAGGTCCTTAGCTCTGTTGGGAATCACGCAGCTTCATCCCGATTGGTTCGTGGATTGGAGCTAGAAGTAAAACCTAAAATGGCGACTGGCTAAGAATAGCAGGACTCTTGGACAGTCGCTCTTGGACTGTGTCGTGAGGTGTGTGGCAGGAACTTATCTCAGCAGTGATGAGTGCAGTTAGTGGAGGAGTGCACGGAACCGTACCAAGGACTCTTGGTAGGTGAGCCAAGAGTAGCTCAGGACTAGTCAGGCTTAGACATTATCAAACACTCGACGACCATACCTACCTTACCTTAAATAGGATCTATTCATCCCTTGTAACTTGACTCAAATAGCTAATAAACTAGCTACACAACAGTCTAATCGACCTGTGCCTCCAACTCCCAAAAATGGCTTCTTGACATGAACTTATGGAACAATGGGTGGGGTGGGCACAAATGTAAAGAAACACCCATCCCATAGTACACCCGGGTGGGATTCAAACCCTGAAATCACAGTCACTGGCAAAGCAGACCGTATAAGATCACTCCTTGGTCTGCGTGTCCACTGGCGCGGGTAGTAATACCTAATCTCCACTCTTATGTAAATACAAATTCACTAGGACCTAGTAGTAATACGCCCGTGAGCGTCAGTCTGAGTTGGTTTGGTTTGCCGGTAACAAACAGGAAGGTCGGGGTTCGAGTCCCGGACGAGTGTATCGAGGTGTATTAGGCTACCCTAAATAGTTTCCCGCTCTTCTATTTCATGCAACTGAGGGTCCGGGGTTCAATCCTCGGTCCCGGCACAGATTTATTTGACTGCCAAACCCTTCCTTCACCTCTGACAAGATGTGTATTAATCACAAAGATATCTCGAATGTTAGAATAATCATTCCAAAGCACTAATATTATGAACAGTAAATAACGACAGTTAAATTTTACAAGCAGAAAAGAATAAAACAAGCGTAAAACATCACATGTTCTGGCTGCACCTTTGGCAAATGTTTTAAATTCAGGTTTGAAAAAATTGGCAATCCTGATTACTGATGTTATTTTATATTGTGAAAAAACAAACGTTGATCTAGTACACACTCAACTCGGCCATTTTTCAAATGTTCCGTAAATCAGTCCTGCTCTGAGAAAATAACTTCTAGATACACCTCAGTGGTCGAATGGTCCAAGGCGTCACTCTCGCAATATACTGGACTAGCGAGGACGAGAAGATCGAGGTGAAGTGTACTGAGGGTGATATTTCCTAAATGATCTTTCACGGGGCCTTCACGCAAATGCGGGTACACTACTTCTACATTTGACCTTTCTCATACCTAGAATATTAGCGTAATTAGTACATATGAGTCACCCAAAAGGGTAGTAAGACGCGGTACTAAAAAAAAACAAGATCCCAACTTTTTTCATAATTTGGCTAAGCTAAATAATTTTTAATATTTGGAATATTGCTTCTTATCGGGTCTGGGTGCACAAAAGGCCATTATTTACATTAATGAAAAATTTAACCTTCACATCCTGTTTCCCTAGTTTATGAACTTTTAATTAGAAAAAAGTAAAACAGTACCTATATATTTAAATAAAACTTTATTTCTTTTATAATATCAACTAAAGCTTTCAATCTATCAAACTTATAAGTTTATTTAATTGACAAAATTATGAATAATAATTTATTATTTCTTTGTTTTATTTACTAAACCCTAGGCTTGTATAATTATGTTACACCCCTACCACCCGCCTCGGTGGCATAGTTGACTGACGCTATAGTTTTGTATTGAGCTTGACAGCCGAGAACGGGGAGATCGAGGTTCGAATTACGGTCGGCTGAACTGATTTTTTTCCTAAATGGTTTTCCACTCTTCCTGCACGCAAATGCGGACTCACTTCCTCTATATTCAACCTTCCCAATTACTAATCCATTAGCGTAATTAGTACTTAAGCGAATAACCCGAACGGTTAGTAAGACGCGGTGCTAAACATTATATATATATACCTACTGGTGGGCACGTGGACTAAACGCCAAGCCCATCAGTCTAGTTTGTTGGGGATGGGGAGGTCGGGGTTAAAATCCCAGACAGTTGCACTGAGGCTGATTTAATTTGGAAAGGTCTCCCATTCCCTCAACAGGAAATTGCGGGTATATTTTCTCTAAATTATACCTTCCTCATCCATTCTCACATCAGTAGTGTTATTAAATGTGTACGGACCGTATGCGTAGTAAGACGCTGTGTAAATAGAAATAAAATTATTTGATATGTTTATGAGTAAATTGATATTTCCCGTTTTGTTCCACGATAAACCCCATTTCAATACAAAGTTCTGCTTTATTGTTCATGCCGCGATAAAAACTTAATGTTAACGTAACATAACATTAACGTAAAATAAATAAACAGTTTGAGAAGGATTCACATAACGTACAGTACGTAGGCCTAATGTAAAAACTTGAGCAAAACATATACAGTAAATTTGGACTCTTTGGAAACAAACTGTTCCCTAAAATGAAACCCAAGTGTAAAATGTAAAGGATTGATTTTGTTAAAAGTCTTTGCAATAGAATCTTACTGCAGCTACAAAATAAAGTGTGAGAATAACCTACGAGGCTATGTTCACTTAGCAGCAGACTATACCGAAGAAGTCGTCTGCATACCATAAACAAATGAAGTACTAAATAGAAATGTTTATTTATGTTACTCGCATCACGATTGGCTTTCTAGATCCCTTGACACCTTACCCTAAACATTTACTTAACATGAAAGTTCTTCCCTAGACTTCTTTACGTTAAATTAACTGCATCGCGATGACTTCCATTTAAGTAAACGTTAATTTGATTGTGATCCCAACTTAAGAGCAACAAGTCTTTGGGACCCTGGTTCGATTCCAGCAGTGCTGACAAAGATAATATATATTTTTATATGGGTTCATCCTGCTATCCAATTAACTGTGTGTATGGTATTAGGTGTGGTTTTGAGTTAAGTAAATTTGCAAGTCGTGTGATGATGAAATCTGTGCTTTTATAAATTACACTAGTTTCCCCAATCTCGAAATATAAGGCTCTACCATGACGTCAATCCTAAAAGTGAGTGTTTATATTTGCTTACGAGTGTTTCTACTATAATAAAAAGGTACATGTCATTAGTGACACGGCCTTTTCAAATGTTTGATAAACAATAGAAAATTTAAATTCACTCTAGAATATAATGTAAAAAATCCAAGTACTTACGTAAAGACAAAACAAGAACCATGAAAACAATCAATTTATAATCCATGGCTTCATGGATGAGAACCATGACCAAGAACCAAATATGTTGATTTTGAAATGTTTACATTTTTACTATTTATATCATTTTCGAAACAATAAAATAATCATGTTAACATAAATACTGCGTAAAATTAGTATTGTTTTTACATGTTGTTGTCATGGATTATCAATAATACATAGCAATAATTTAGTTCATTATTTTACGTCGAAACGACAATAGTATTGTTGCTTCATAAATTCACTGACCTAAGCCACCCATTATGACACTCCTCTATATACAACATGTAAATATTGTCAAGACGTGAAGTTTTTTATTTGCATAGTTGGCTGAAATATAGGCAAGCGCTGTGATCGCTGCACAGGGCCGGGGATATAAATCTGGAATCCCCGATGTATTATTCCCCTTAGGTGATACAACATCACATTACATTACGCCCCTTTGATGATACAACACCAACACTACAACACATGATTCCACTTGGGCAGGGCCGCATTTAGGAGACATGGCATCCCTAGGCACATGAGCTATAGGTGCACCCACCCCGCCCCCCCCACCATCATCATCCTTAAAACCCCCTTCCACCAAAACAATATACTATTATTTGTTAATAAACACAAATAATAATGTTGTACAGTTTTAGGCCAATTTATTGCTATTATTTACAGTATATTCCCTATAATACGACCATTTTATGCTTACTATTATTCTTACTGAAATTCCCTCCAAGAATCAATAAGCAATGTTGGTTAGTTTAAAGTAAAGTAATTAGTAAATGGCAATATTTTAACATTAATGATTTTTTTAAATATACATTATTTTTTCAATAATTATTCTTTGAAAAACATTTAAACATTTTAAATTTCCATTGGCCTATTAGTTACAAAAAGATAATCTGTTTAACACAAAATAGTTCCCTATTCATATTTTTTACAATGTCAGTGTTAAATTTTTTTCTGCGTTCTTTAGCTTTTGAAAATGTTTCTATTAACTCCTGGAAGTCCAGCGCTTCGGTTAAATCTCTTTCAATTGCCATAATAGCAAGCGCATTTAACTTATCTTCCGCCATGGAGATGCGGAGATAGTTTTTCACACATTTCAACGTTGAAAACAATCGTTCTCCACTACAATTTGTCATGGCCATGCTTAAAATAATCTTTAAAATAATGTCTCCATTTGGGGATATGTTATGCCAGTTTTCATCCCTAGCAACATGAAGAAGGCGTAAAAACTATCTCTCTGTCTTCTCCGTATTTGCCTTTCCTTTTGATTTGGAATCGGGGTCAGGCTCACCAGGTGTGTTTATTTACAAATACTCAAATTGAACACATTATTCAGGAAAATTATCTTGTAAGTCGTTTTTGTATTGCTTGACAAGTTCCCTGCAGCTTAAAATTATTTCATTAACTTCAATTGAAGTTAGGTTTAGAATAAAATCAAATCTTTTATAGAAATCTTCATAAGCAGACACCCTTTTTGGCAGCTCTGCAATCAATCTATCATCACGAAAAAAGTTCCTGTTCTGAAGGCTTCCTTTGGATTAAGAATGCTGTCTGATGACTGACTACCCTTATGTCTTTCATCAAAAAATTATTTAGGGATTGGTTTTATGGACTCTTCAACACATTCAGTTTTGGTTATGTATTCAGACTTCTGCAAATACTCAGGAAATTTTTCCTTTAGGGCCTGAACAGGGGTGGATCTAGATCATTTTCATAGGGGGTCATACTTATAAATAACATAGTTACTTACAATGTTGGATTTCTGTTTAAAGCCATTTAATAGTTCTCATTCATATTTGATCTCATGTATGTTTTAAACTGTTGTCATCCTCTCCAATTTTTTTTAAATCAGGTAGTTTTTATAAACTTTTGGAATGGCCCTCTAACA
>CABFWB010004310.1:0-32435 GCA_902151455.1 Timema bartmani
AGTGTGAACATTGTATCTTGCCTCAATAAGATGTTTACATTATCTCAAAGTTTTACTATATTATTTTGGGGGGTAAAAATTATACTTTTTACCCCCCTCAATTTGGGGGGGGGGGTAGAATTTACCCCCGTACCCCCGTACCCCCTAGTTCCTGCGCAACTGCTTGTGTAGCCAATAACTTCGCAATACACTTCCTCACATTTATAACAATAGTAATGTGTAAATATTGAGAAGTGAAGAGTAACATGGAAGAGTAAAGAAATGGCTAATGGTACCCTCTTGTTAAATTAGTGATAATAACATCTGCAATGATTAGGGAATTTTGAAAAATTCTTTCAGTGACATGGTTGGGAATTTATAAAATATTATCTCAATAAATAGGCATAATTTACTTATTTTTTTTCAACAATGCATTCAAAATACTGTTAACAGAACCAACAGAACCAACAGAACCTGTGACACGTTGTCCTAAAATGACCTGACAGCCTCATAGTTTTGAAAACGTGGTTTAATTGTAATAGTGGCCCGTCATGAGTTGACTATGAGTAATAAGTCCACAACAGTTGTATATAGAATTATGTAAGTTAGATAGAATGGTAAATTTATTGTTTAAACTTAGAAAGAATTTTATCGAATACAATTTTATTTCTAAATGGATTTTCTATCTCAATTTATAATATTAAGTACATTAATTAATCATATTTACAGACGCATACAAAATTTTATTAAATATTAATTAAAAACAATAAGTTTTCTAATGTATTCTTATGACTATCATAATTTATAAGTTTGCTGTATTCTTATGGAAGCAGTGGAACTACGTTCTTAAGGCAATTAATTTGTATAGGTGTCAAGTCACATCTTTCATCGTGATGGGTTAATAAAGACGCTGACCTGAAAGTATAATATTAACAATATTACAAAATCCCCTGCATTATTGATTGTGCTGTAAAACACAAGAAGTAGATAAAAGGTATTATAATATTTCATCTAACACAAACTAATGTATGTTTTATAAAATAATGAATTCACAAATAAATAAAATAAAATTACAAATTAGATAGGTACAAATAATGAGTATATCTGCCTATATGTTATACTTTGGTGAGGCTGTCTGTATGAAGTTTAGCTTCTTGGCCAACTTCCTGCCTCTCTTCTTGGCGGAAGAATATTTATATATGTTTTTCGAACTAGCTATACGTTGTACAAGCGGCGATACTATGCCATTCCTCATAGAGGATGTGCACATATCCATGATTTCCTCTTGACCTACTGCATAGAGGGAACTGATTTCCTGATTCTCCAACGCACACCTAATTGGCTGATACATTAATACCTGTAAACAAAATTACTGTTTATTCAGAATAAAATATAAGAAGAAAAAACATACAAGGGCTAGCTAGCATTGTACACAACAAAATTGGCAACAAGTTAAAAACTTTAGCAACCTTTCCAGATGTGCATTTGAACATTTGTACTCTATTTTATTTTTTACAATGCCATTATTGAAGTGGGTTGAATAATTTATAATTTGCAATGTAGTTTGTCAATTATTTTCAGTAAAGTGAAATACATGTCTGTGAATATTGTCAACTTATAATTCAAATGTTTTATGAATGAGTCTTTAAGTTTCTGTGTTTCTTTTAAAACTTAATCTCGTGATACAAGATTTAATAGGCTTTCAGAAATATTGAAGTTATCAGTTAGCGTATGTTAAGAATATATTGTATTTTGTTTCTTATCAAATTGCAGCCTTTACTAAAGTATTAAGATTAAGAAATTTACCTGATTATTTAACGGAGCGTAGTTCATTACTGGTTGGTGACGGTTTCCAGAGTAAAACGCTTCGAGTTCAGATTTAGCTGTGTTTGACATCGAAGTATTCTCATTACTCTCCGTTGAAGGTTTGTTATTTGAGGATGTTGTGAAATTATTAGAGTATTGGTCAAGTGGCGTCAAGAGCAGCATCTGCTGGATGGTGAGGGGGAGAGGGTTGTTGAGGCTAGGAACTGGGATGATGACTGGGATCTCGTTAACTATCGGCTCAGTACACTCTTCTCTCTCAAGCCCCAGAATTTCGCCAGTTAAAAGTTGTGCCAACATGGAGAACACAAATACTCCGGAGTCGGTAGAAACTTCTGGACCATCGTCTTCAGGTTTCTGTCTACACCGAGAACTGTTTTTAGATATGTTACAAATAAAAAATACAATTTAAGTTTGGTCAATGCTTGGGCTTTTTATATTCACGTTTATTAAATAATTATAGCTGCACGTTCCAATTATAATTTAGATCAATAGGCCTACACTATTAATACTAAATATGACGTTTGTGGGTGCCCTTTAAACGTGAAAAATTGTCTTCGTGATAAATGGTAAAATAATTTTCAATCATTTTATTTTAGTAATTAATATGTTTCAACTATGAAAATGTATTATATAATAGCTGCTTCGCATTTACTTGACTGGTGGTATGTTGGGTGGCTGATTTTTTATGAAGTCCTTCACTACTTGTTCCAAGAACTCAAACAGTTGAGTAATCTTAAATAAGTAGAGGTAGCGATGTAACATGGGGTCAGCTTGGCCAAGGTACGTAAGTAGCATATTGCACTGTAACAACAATAACCGTTCCCAGTGGCATTCGCGTATGTTGGTTTAAATTCATTATTTAAATATATGACTATATTTTTTAGATTAAAAAACTATAATTTTTAGATTAAAAAACTATAATTTTTGTATTTGCAAAACAAAATATTTTAAAACTTACATAACGTCATACGACATGTGGTATTCGTAAGAAGTTGAGAAGTGATTTTGTAAATAATGTTTTTAGATCTAGCCATAGCTGATTACACTAATATTGTTAATTTTTTTTAACCTGATTGTAAATGTGGCTCACTGGACCAAAACACGAACTATGGCAAGGCACTGTGGTGAAGTAATTTTTTATAGCTTCATTGGTAGTAAGAATATTTGCAACAATGCCAGAAAGGGACATACCTGAAAATAAATATTTGCGGTAGTACATGACATTGAAATGTTACTGAGAAATTTCTGGCTATGGCTATCACTGGTATCAAGATATACCTTATAATCATTTGATATTTCTGATTACCTAGTGAAGTACAGCTAGCAATAACGTCTAGCTTCTTTTCTTGTTGAATCACACCCTCATAATAGTTTCGACACTCCTCATAGCGGTCCACAAATTCAGTCACACGCATCTTGTTTGAACAATACGGACTGCATACCAAGTCACAAATATTGTCCTCAAGACTCTGTAGTATTTCTCCCAACCTTTTCTCAGTGGACTGACATTCCAATTCCAAGATTTGGCATTTTTGAGCTTCCAACTGCAGTGTTTTCAGCTAAATAATTGAAGTATTATTGTTACAATTTTATTTTTTCTGTCACTTTATTTAAATCATTTAAGTATTAACTTAATTTAACTGTAAGTCTAATTAAAAGCAATTTAGTTTTTGGTTAAATTTAATATTTGTGAAGAATTATAACTGATAAATTCCAAATAAATAGTTTAATAATAATAATAATAAATATTACATACCGGTATGTTCTGATTGAAATATTTGCTAAATGCTATATTATCAGCTGATATCATAAATGTGTATGAGTAAGTTTTTATCAGCCCTAAAAATGTTGTGTTTTGCTGTTCAAGATAATCTGTGTGAGTAGAGAACCACGCTGGATGCGAAACTAGCTGTGGATGAAATGAGAATGTGCAGTGCAGCCCAGTGCTATTTCTTTCATTGGAGAGCAGAATGTGTGGGTGATGAAGTAATAAGATGTCGTTGCGGAATAGAGGGCAAGCGAAGAGTGCCTTGAATGTTATGAGAATGGGTATATTGGAAGGAAGAATCTAGAATGACCTCGGTTAGCCAATTGGCTTAGAACAGCAAGAACGCTAGTAATTAATTTTAACGTATGTAATAAAACAGTGTGTTACTTTTTGAAAATATAATTGTGTATAACTAATGATGTTTAATTTATATAGTTTAGACTATTGCCTATTTAAACCCAAAGTATTAACCATAACTAAAAAAGCTACTAAGAAGAGTAATCAGGGGCAGCTCGTGAAAGAGGGTTTTCGGGCGCCACCCTACTGCAAAATAAAGCAAAAGAATAAACAAAACAGATTTTGAAATTCATACCAATTATCTCATATTTTTTCATTACATAGTGAAAAACATAAACCAATTTAAAAAATCATTCTATCTTTTCCCCATTTTATTGAGGAAATTAGCAAAACCATAATAGCGTCAACCCGTGATATAAAGCGCGCATATGTTAGCAAACGCTGGCAGTAGCAGGCTGGCTCAGCAACGCCCCTAAGCTCTGCATACGTCACAGAGTGGTTTCCATGACTACCTGACGTCACCTTTCTTAGCCTAGCAAAGTTTTTGGGGCTGATATCGGGCGTGCTCCTTTTGCAGTCAGCTATCAGTCGTTGATTTCTACACTGTGTGTGACGCTACCAGTTTTCTCTCGTGTTTTAGATTAAATTAGTGAATAATGAAACTTTCTGATATTAAAAAATTGAATTTTGGTTCTTTATCATTAGAATTATTTTTCTTTCAAACGATAAACTTACTGATACACTAATTATTAAAAGTATATTATCTATATAGTGTTCAAGATAGTGTTAAGAACCTATTTATATATTTTTGTTTACTGGTGTGTGTGTGTGTATTTCACAATGGACAGTCTTCAACTTCGAACCAAGTGAGTTGTTATACTTTTATTTGAGAGCGCCCTCCCTTAAGGTTTACTCACGAGCCGCCATTGAGAGCAATGCAACGTGTTGAGCTTGTAAATCTAGAAATACAGGTACCAAATTGAAGATTTTAAGGGTAGGCGGCTCTGTTTTAGTAATAATCAAACAAAGCAACTTTGTTTGTAATGTTGTTGATATTAAACATATATTTAAATATAAATTTAGTCCAGGAGATAAGTCGTAAATAATAGGCCTATCGTATACTAAACATTATTCCTCAAATATTCAAAAATGTTTGCATGAATATTTCGTAATATTTAAAATTGTTAACGGCAAATTTCTTACGGATATATATTATCTAGGAATTATTGTTTGCTTTGATTTATGTTTATCTTTTACTAATGAACCCTTTTTTAATATGTTTTGTAATTAATTAATTTAAAAATTAAAATATGTTTAAATGGTGTCACAACTAAAGAAAGAAATATCTACCTTTTCATATAGTGGTACTATGGTAATAATTTGCTATTCCCCATTTAGCCATTGTTTGTTATTATCATTTTTGTATTGAATAACATTTAAAAAATAATTTAAATGGATTAAAAATATAGACACAAAATATTCACCCAATTAAGAGCACTTACAATTCCATTGATTTGTTTCAGGAATACACAGCAATTTGCGTTTACTGAAATTGGAACTAAATACATATACTGAGATTGTGACATTTGAATTAAGTGATGGTTTAGATGAATGTTTTTTACCAACCAAATTATTAAATTCTATTAAAATGAACTCTCTGATTATGATGAAAATTAAAGTATCCAACAATATTACGAAAATTCATAACCAAAGTGTTGATAGTAAAGCTGCTAGATCATAGCTACAAGTCTTTAAAGAAATCTCATTTTCTTCAGTGGTTCTCCTATTATAAATATGTTCTATCTATTAGAAGGATATGGCACACCCGCCATTTTAGTTGATTGAAAAATGTAATATTGTCATAACCACTGAGTAATATTTAAATGTTTGTATTGACTTACATAACTAGATTGGACGTACATGATATAACTGCTTTCTTAACACGTATGAAGTAACAATTCATTATTGCCAACATCTGGATAGTACTTTTGATATAATTTCACTACTTGTTGCCTACAATCCAGTTATATATTTACTAAAAGTAATATCCTGTGGCCCTACTATAAAGTTAAATATTTTACGTTAGTTTAAACCAATGTAATGTCAGAAAGTAGTATCCTGCTGGTCAAAATACAATCCATTTCAGGTCAATGTACTATCGCTAGAGACTATAGAGCTGGCAACACTGAGTAACGTACTTGAGAGGTTGCAGTAGAGCGCTGACAATTCATAACAATGAGTAAACTAGCGAGGCCGAAAGGGGCCCATATCGTGGTATTAAAAATACCTTGACTTTTTGGCAACAGAGGGTCACAATTCCATTTATCTCGCGACCCATCACTCCGTCAGACGCCCTATTGATAGAGACAACATCTTCGGGTCATCCATTGTACTGGTACTTGGAAGGCATTGCCGAAGCCCTCGGTCAAGTTCTGTATAAGCACCGTATAGAAACAGTCCACTTGGTTGGTCTAAGTATTTACAAGTCAAGCCAGTTCTTCCACGAGCACGTGTGTCCATTCCTCATATTCTTTATCTTACAACCAACATTACATTTTTTGTATCATCTTTTAGTAGGCTATCTACTACTAAACCAAAATTTACAAACCTACATATTATTTCGAACCCACACAACTACCTTGCATGCAACCTTACCTTTCCCGCAAGCTATCCTGACAGATCGAGCCCACAGAGGGTAGGGTCGCGACAATATTAACATTGAAGCATAGTGGCCAGAGTTTGGCTGCATTATGTTAAATTAATTGATATTTAAATTGATCTTCCCGGTGGCCACATAGACTAAATGTTATGCTCATCTAGTCTAGTTAACCGGCTAAAGGTAGTAAGGCCATGTTAAGGGGTGGGCAAGCAACCGGGTTTCCGGGCTGAAGGAAGCTGATTCTTTTTTAGAATAAATAAATTATTAAATTTTTGTTAATTGGTTGGTGGTTTTAAGATTTTCCTTAGAAACGTTTAAAGAAATTTGAATACCATCATCTTGTCAATGCTCATCAGGCCTACATGTACCCTATCGTGGTGTATGGAAGACTTTTAGTTGCACAAAGCTGGCACAAGTGTATGGACTAGAAGTGGAAGTAAATACAGAAAGGCAAGAGAAGCTACCGCGATGTTTTGTACACAAACGTTTACTTGGAAAATATCAGATATACAGATAATCGGTGTATAATTAACGTTAAATCCTGCCCTTAATAGTTCCAAACATAATAACTATAATCACGTTTTTATTCAAATTTGATGGTATTAAGTCCAATAATAGAAATTTAGTTGTAATCTTTTGGGTTTCAAATAAAGCCACCGTGTAAAATTGATAATAATAGTTTCCCTTAGTATGTAATAAAATAAATAATAGAATTGTAGAAAAATTAACCACAAAACAAAAAAAAAACCCAACCACATATTAACACGTCAATATTTTAATGCTTCCATTGCATCTTCCTCAGGAAGTAATTCACAAGTTAGGAAGAATATTATTATTTTACTTAACGACTAACAAAAATGACAACAGGTTTTCATTTATTTGTCAACAAATACAAGTATAAACAACATTCCCAATGATACAAAGGACACTAAAACATTGGGGTGAAATACCTTCACTTAATCACAGTACCTCAAGTTGTCTGTTGTTAAACACTAAAACAATTTGTACTCTGATAACTCGACGTAACTAACTAAAGTTAGTATTTTCACGTATATTTCACTCATTAACTTTAGGTCAATAAATGAAGCTTGTTTATGATATCATTACTTTTATCAATAAACTAACATTTATTGATGAGTCCTATTAATGCTTGTGTTTCTTTTTCTTCTTCTTGTGTTTGTCTTTAGACTTGTGTTTTTTGTGTTTGAAAGATTTATGTCTTACTTTCTCTACCCAACGTTCCTTCTCAACAGTAACGTTAGCCACACACACGCTGGCCAGAGGACGGGAAACAAGGGACACACTCGGCCTCACTAGACTGCGAGGAGTCATCAGGCTGCTTGGTAAACTAGGTCCATACACATCCACGTCGCTTGCGTCGTTTGCACCAACACTAGAGCTACAAGATGGCGCGACTGTGTTAGTATCTAGTATTGGCGTCTCGTCCAATGTCGGTGGAGAGCTACATGCATTTATGATGTCCATATCAAGGTTGGCAAACAATCCTCGCGGAGGTGAAGTGTTCCTTAACTTATTCTTGGAAGGTTGGGAAGGAACAGATAGAGGAACTACCTTGTTTACCATGTCAGTTACTTGTGTCTGTGTGTTTGACGAGATCAATACAGTCACAATGGGAGTGCTTGTCTTGTTGGAGGGATCTATTTCATCTTCGGACTGCAACTCGCTGTCGCTACTGCTGAGGAAAATTGCCTTATACAAGTCTATCTTCTGTGGAGGGTCTTCAAACTTGATCAGCTGAAAGACGACAATAGACTTGTATTAGATAGCAGCGCGGGGACTGCACAGCTAACAGATCGTAGTCCAGGACAAGGAATGAATGCAGAAGCATACATAATATCGTATTAACCCCAAATAAAACATCCTGACCCTCAAATATAAGTCACACCTTAAAAATACTTTGAACAAAAAAAACAACAATATGTTTGAAAATGAATCCACTCTAAACGTTTCCAAATACACCCTTTTTCCTTCCAGCTTACCTAATGCACATAATTTTTGCATATCTTATTACTGAGATTTTAAATTAGTTGTAGCTCTGTCTTAAAGATTGGTCGAAAAGCCATTCAGAACATTCCAAACTTAGATAACAAATACATTCAATTCTTGTCTGTTACGAAAGAACATTAGTGGCCAACAAACTGCAGCTAAAAGTCTCTAAAACACATGTAAAAAGTAGGGGTAGCTATAGAAGGTTTTATTATTTCATTTTGTCATTCATTTTGGCTTGAAGTTAGATTTTTACTATTAGATAGTTAGGGTCTATCTATTTTTAAATAACCTGGTCAAAGTTAAGCGATAAATAGCATCTTCGGTTGAGGCAGCTATAACCGTAGTCAGTCTTCAAAGGTTTGAAATGTGTTAAGTACTATCCAAGGGTCCAATTGTAGGTAGTACTAAGGTTTTACAAATACTTTTTGGGGAAGAAGTGTGACCTATACTTGGGTCAACAGGGTGTGTCTTTTAGAATGTGACCTTCTTCCATGTATATTATTATGTAATAAGGGTGTAAAATTCCACTATTTTTAACTCATGGCCAGCCAAAGTCAAATACATGACGCATTCGTGAAGCCAAATTAAAGTATGAATTTTTTTGTTGATTGTTTTATGCTTAAAAATATTATATTGTAATTACATAAATAACTTTATACACTAAAATCCTTTCGAAAATATTTCATTGCCCAATTGTTTGTAATATTTCAGTCTAACCTGATAAATCAAGCTACTATCACAACATGATATTTGATTACTTTAGAATCCGCTTTGGTGGCCACATGGTCTAAGGCACTACTCTTACAGTAGACTAGACTGCAGATGATGGGGATAATGAGGTTTGAATCTCGGTCTAGTGTACTGAGGGTGGTTTTCCACTTTCCCTCCAAGAAAATGTGGGTACACTTAAACTGAATATAATCTTCCTATGCACTAAAACCATTAGCATAATTATTACATATGCGTATAACATGAACAATGAGTGAGACACGGTGCTAAAAAAATTACTTTAGATATTTTTATATGAACATTAATTTACCTTGACTGGTTACACTATGTCCCTATCTTGTAACCTACACAATAGTGGAACCAAGCAAGGTAGCACTCTTACCTTGACTGATTACACTATGGCTCTATTTTAACTACACAGAATATTGAAAATTTTAAATCTCATTATTCTTATTGGCAAAAGCAATTGTCAAAACCAGACTTTTTTAGTCAAAGTTTCGAAGCTTTGCACACTCCTGTTATGTACCTCAAAGAGTGAAAATAGATTCATCACAAATGATTATTTACAAAAGGGGGCTACATTAACACTAAATACAGCAGCAATTCTCGACCTGTGAGGTGTCCTCTGGTGTCTCCTCCAGCGCAGGGACCCTATGTTCTGTATCTGCATCCAGAGGAGTTACAGATGGCCCTGAGATTGTTAGGGATGACTCTTGGAGTGTTCCTCTCACGTCAGTATCTTGATCGTGTGGGGGTGTTGTGTCCAAGAAGTCGAACACGGCGAAGTTAGTGGATTTCCTCTGGGTCCTTGGAGGGGCCCCGCTGGACCTAGCATATGCAATGTTTGTCCCACACAGGCAATAAGTGCTCTGAAACTTCTGATTATATTCAATGAAACATCTAATAAACTTGTTTTTAAACCAGTTTCACTTTTAACAAAGAAAATTTAAATTCTTTTAAATACCTTATCATTAACATTGAAAAACAAACTCAACTGTAGGTACTTTATTATTTAAAAATACATTCATATTTAGCTAACAGATTTTGTCAGATATCCTTGGACATTCATTTTATCGTGTTGGATAAGGAGGGAGGTAAATGGTTATTTCTCATTATGTTGTAAGTTAAAATAGTGACCATTAAAATGTGCCATTGCTATTAAATAAGAGTAAAGACAGCTTGCTTAGTTATTTGTTAAAAAACAGAACCAGTGGAACTCATGAATTGTTACAAATGCATCATGCATTACAATCTCTCATATTCTACAGTAATTCCCTGGAGATCCTCAACAGTGATCCCCTGGCGACACTCAAAAATGATCCCCTGGAGAGCCCAACAGTGATTGCCTGGAGACCCTCAATGGCGATCTCCCAAAGACCCTTAACAATGATCCCATGGAGTTCCTCAGCAGTGATCCCCTGGGGACATTCAATAGTGATCCCCTGGAGATCCTCAACAGTGATCCCCTGGAGATCCTCAGCCATGATCCCCTGGAGATCCTCAAAAGTTAGGAGACATTCAACAATGATACCTTGGAGATCCTCAGCCATGATCCTCTGAAGACATTCAATAGTGATCTCTTGGGATCCTCTAAAGTGATCCCCTGGACACATTCAATAGTGATTTCCAGAGATCCTCCAAAGTGGAGACATTCAATAGTGATCCCCTGGAGACCCTCAGCCATGATCCCCTGACGAACCTCGACCATGAGCCCCTGGAGACACTTAGCAGCGATTGTCAGAGCTTTAGACTAGTGTTTAAATGCTCTTGACCAGGGGTGGACCCAGAAATGACTGTCCAAGCTCACGTGGTAAATGGCTCCGGTATGTTGAACCTCTTGCAAAGTAAACTGCATGGCTGCCACTCTGTTTTGATCCTGGTTAGCCGTCCGAACATCTTGAGGCGTGCTGCCGCTCTGAGGTCAGCGTCCTCAATCGAGGTGGTCTTTTCCACTTCCACAAGCGGGTCTGTTGAGTCTGGATGGGTCGCAGACACAAACCTCTCACTCATTGCCGCGCTCAAGGGTTTGTACAGTCGTGCGGCTTGCTCAAATTCACCATGTTCACGCTCACGCTCCCACTCCGTCATGTTGGCTGGTTGCAGGCGTGACAATCCGTCTGGGGGAGAAATTATAACAATATATAGCATGACCAGGGTTTTTGAGTGGACACTAGGTCCTCACTCCATTAGTATCAGGAGGTCCCAGGTGCTAGTCTGGAATGCTCTAGTAGAGTCCTTCAAGGTGAGAGAAGGTCCAGAGGATTCCTCACTCCAATAGAACCGGGAGGTCCAGTTTTCATAGTAAAAACCACCTAAACAAACCTTTTTGTTCAGCCACGCCAAGCACGAGGAAATGCTCGTAACGCCTTTGCTTATCTGGCTGCGCCAGAAACGGTTTGAACCGTCCGGACGGTACAGTCTTTGCCAGTCCCTCTGTCAGTCTTGCGGCACCCTCTGCCAGTTTCTTTTCCTCGTCGGGTTGTGGTGCCTCTCCAAGGATGGTGGCCCGGTCGTTGGCGGACAGAGTGTGTCGCTGTAGCCCCCGCTTCCTGTCCATAGTGGCCCCATCTGTGGAGTAATGAGAGGACTATTTTTATCAAGCACTTATCACGATTGGTCTAGAGGTGCTACAATGAGACACTGTTCTAATTTTCGGCACTTAATATAGTTGCTAGGTGTGTGGGAGACTTTGATTTGGTTCTGAAAAAATTATAAACTCCGATTTCGCTTCAAAAAATAGTTTTGGCTTCAACAGTTACGAAGCATCACCAAAAAAATAATATTCAATATGTTCAATTATGGACATTTTGTGCTGTTATGTACATTATAATGAGTGTTCACTTGACCAAAATTTCAAGTAATTGAATAGCAGCTAAGGCTAATTTATGTTTTAACCAGAGATGGGCCGAATCCACTATTTCTCGAATCCAAATCTTGAATCCGAATCTACCTTTTATTTTCGAATCTCGAATCTGAATCCTTGCAAATTGTTAGAAATTTTAATGATTTACAAATATAACTACATTAAACAATATAAACCTAAACTCTAAATTAAGATTTATTTCAATCATGCTTTCAATTTTAATCAACCCCAGCCACCCCTCACAAAATACAGGTTAAAATCCAACCAAATTAAACAATCTAGACTCATATTATTGTTTAAAAATCAAATCAATCAAAATTTGAGTGTCTTTCAGTTATTTTTAAAAGTGTTGTTAGAATGAGTTAAGTTTAAAAAAAAGGGAAATAAACAGATTAGGCCTAGTTATCTTTGATCAACTTTAATCATCAATGAAGGATTATAATTTATTTTAATAAGAAAGTAAAAATAAAAATACAGATTTTTTTAATAAAGACTAAAACAACATGCTTAGCAATTAAACATACCTTGGAAATAATGAACTCAATAATACCTAAATATGTTTTATTATTATTATTTTCTTATATAATATCTATTATCTATCTTCGCGTTGAAAACAAGAAATATATTTGATTCTTGCACTATATCGATTTCTGAGAATACATTCTATTTAAAACACAAACATATTTTAGACTTTGACAATATGTTCATTTCCATTTTATTAGGCAGAACTACATTTGAATATTTTGAAATTACTTCAATAACATATTAAAAAAACAAACTCTTAGTTAAAATCAATTTAAAAACAAATTATAAACTAGCAAGTCGTTATTTGATTCTGAAAACTCGATAGTGCTTACTGAATCATTAGAGGCATAAATAAACATTTTTATCGGTGTCTGACTGTTGACAGTATTTATTTTTCATGAAAACCAACAAAATCGTAATAGGCAATAAATTGGGGTTCTTTGCATGGTTGTAGATAATTTAAACCAGTTAGGTAGTAAGAATTAACAGTATCTTTATTTAATAATCATTCTGGCGAGTAAACATAATATACATCATGGCGGACGACTTTGTATTGTGTGTAATGGCAGCTGACTTTGTGTCATGTGTGATGTGTTCTTATTTCTGTTAAAAAAAGCTTTAATTTGTTTTATTTATTTTGAGTTTATTTTTTATTCTGGTTTTGATTTTCAGTTTTTGAAGAGTTTTAATGTGTTCGTTAAAATATTTACATTATTTTTCATGAGGTGAAAGTTTTAGAAGTTAGCATATGCTGAAACGATCTTAGATTTTCCACACCTAACAAATTTATTCATGCTTATCTCTTTTGTCTGACAAAATAAAGATTATAGATTAAATTGTGCTTTTAAAGTAGGCCTAAGTAATTTTTGAATTAAAAATATTATGCTTTGTTTATGTGGTGAAAGATTCAACCATCAAATCCAGTAAAACACTGAATTCTCAAATCTCGAATACATGTCAGGATTCGTGGATTCGAGTGGTCCATCTCTAGTTTTAACATTTACATAATAAAACATTTTGTATGAAAATCAAGATATTTATTATATAAAGGTACATAAATATGCACTGTCTAATATATTTTTTTTCAACATAAAATATTTTTATTTGAGGTATTTAACATGCACTTTCTGAACTGACTGATTATATCCGCACACAACTTATAAACTAGCTTAAATATAGAACAGACATAACATCCAGCCCTTGGCCGTTAATTCATCACTGTGAAAGGGGTAGCCCGATATTTAACCAATGATACATTTGCTGGCCATGACAGGTATTGAACCTGGGACCCTTAGATCAGTAGAGAGATGCGCTACTGACAAAACTAAGGTGTTGGGCCATACAACTTTTTTTAGCACCATGTTTTACAACCTATTCAGGATATACACCTATGTACTAAGTTAGTCTAATGTGTTAAGAATTAGGAGGGTTGAATTGAAAGGAAGTATAGCCACATTTGCATGGAGGGTGGAAAAACATTTAGGAAAAACCACCCTTAGTACACTTGACTGGGATTGAACACTGATCTTTCTGTCATTGGCAATCTAGTCTAGTGCGATAATGACGCCTTAGATCATGCAGCCACCGAAGTGAATATAAAACAATTTTAAAATATTCGAACTTCAGCTCAGCTTAGCTTCAAATTTAAAAAGTGGACTCGTCACATTGTGTATTAAACCTCACCTGTTGACTCTGGTGCAGGTTCAAACCGAGACTTGTGTGCTTGATGCTGAGGCTGTTCTTGTTGTGGCAACACTGGTGGAGGGAAGTGCTTCTTGAGTGATACAGGCCTCGAGGACTTTATGAAGCCTTCCAGCACCCCTGCCTCATGTCTGGGTCTCGAGAGCACCATAGAGGGCCCAGATCCTCCACCGCTGTCCAAGCTGAAGTCGTATTGGGACATGTCCTCATGGGAGTAGATGTCTTCGTCGTCTTCCTCCAATGCCCCAACACCGAAAGCCTGACACATTCAACGGCAGTTTAAATAGGTATCTAGTCATCCACTCTTCCTTCTAGATAGCTTAGAACAGAGGTCAGCCACCATTTTGGGAACCAATTTATTAATAAACTTATTAGAGGTTCTGTGATCACCCAATATTTCTTCAATCTATTTTTGATTAAATTTTGTCTGCGCCTTATATTTATTCTTTGAATTCAATATTTTCTTTAATACCTTTCTGAACCGACTTATTATATCAGCACATAACAATTTCTATGAGTAAGTGCAAAAGTACCTAACAATTTTGACGGGAAACATATTTTCACAAACCTTCCATGGTTCTGTTACTTACCTCAATTGACATGGGACCGACAGCTTTATTTCCCCTCCGAAGGAAGTTGTGCCACAGATTTATATTGCTCAAGATAAATCTGTCAACCCTAGCTGGGTTTAAACCCACAAACATCAGGTCCTGAGGCGAGCACTTTACACTAAGGTCATCGACATCGACTACATTCTCATATTAAACTATTTAATTTTCTTGTAACAATACCAATTATAACTGATCCAGACTATTTTGGTTACTCAAATATTATTGAAAGGTCTTGATATATTTGAGAATTTATAAAACTGAAAGATAGACTTATAATGATGGTGTAGTTTTATTACACAATCAACTGAAAGTTGCCGCAAGATCGACATTTGCTGACCCCTGAATTCTATCATAAATCAACATAGGAGTCCCATAATTATCGCCTCTGAGACGAATTCAATTAAAATTGCTACATGAAAAGAGAACCATTTTGGATGTGATTATTCGGCACAAAGCAAACTAGATCAGACACAACCTTAAGAGGAACTGTCTTCTGTATGACGTCATAAAAGGAAAGGTTGAGGGAAAGAGGAGCTTCGGAAGAAGGAGTCAAATATTGGATGACTTGAAGGAAAGAAGACAATTCTGGGAGCTCAAGGAGACAGAGGACAGGGTGCATTGGCTGTCTAAGTTTACTGACAAAAGGAACAGACCTGTTGTGAGACAGAACACCTAACAGTAATAACCAACTAGGCTGTACTACAATGTCTGCAAGTACAGTATAGGTTGCACACAGTGAAAATGTAAAGCAATGCTGAACCCCTTTCATTGGTTGTACATAGGGATGTGCCATCAAAATAAAAGTATCGATACCGTACTTGTGTTGACAGAAACATATTGGTAACAGTAGGTAACATTATTGAAAGAAGAGCCAGAAGATTTTATCCGAATATCACGTTTTAATTTGTTTCATATTTATAAAAAGGTTTAATTTTTTTTCTAGACCTATATACACTTAGAATGTAAGCGCTTGTTTATTAAATATAAATAAAGAAATATTTTAAGAGTGTGTGAGTACTCGAAAATTTAAGTTCGAGCTGACTTTTCGTAGCTGCTCGAACTCGACGATTTTTACAAAACTCAAAAAATTTGACTTCTCAGAATTTTCAATTTTTTTCTTGAAGATTATGGGTTTACTGAATTTTATTAAATTTTAAGGTATTATTTCAGAGCAAACAGTTTTTCAATATTTCTTTCTGTCTAGCTAAAAAAAAAGGTATGATTATATTAAATATATCTAAAAATATGAATGTGTGAATGATTACAACTTGAATTATTTCTAGTACATATAATGCTTTAATTATAATACTCGAGCTAAAAAAAAACTAACTAAAACATAGATGTTTTAATTCAAACTCGAATCAAACTCAGCTCAAAGTGAAAACTGTCTAATCTCACACCTCTAAAATAAAAAAAAATAAAAAATTTGAGGGGATTTTTAATGCAGTTCAATTTATTTTAGTTAAAAGGGGGCCCAGCTGTTTGATTAATTGACTTTTCCATTAAATGAGGAAACTTTGTAACCTCTTCTTCTAAGCTTAAGAAGAAAGAGGTGATATTTTTACAATGTAGTTTTCCATTCTCACAACAATTGGATGCTGGTGCACATCCTTGAAAGTCCCCTCCTCTGTCTAGATATTCAGTGGCACAATCGGAGCCCTCACCTGTCCTGAGATGGAGACCTTCTTGCCCTTGTCCTTCATTATGAACGCAGATGGCGAGAACAGATCGATGTGGGCCGACAGTATGGGCCGATGGTCCAGCCCCGTGTACCCTAAACCCCAACTGTTGTCCTTGGGGCGGCATACCAGAACCTCGTAGTCATCGGGGGCAAACGTTAGCTCTGAGATATCCTCATCTGAGCTGGTGTCTCCGTTGCTGGACTGGGGGGCTGTAAGGGCACACACCCCCCGAGCTATTTTGTCAATCTAATCACAATCATCTTTACTAGAATGATGAGGCGTCCATTTTGTCTTGCAATGCGCTTCTCAACATAAACTGGCATACTTGGGAAAAGATAAAGCAACCTACAACTGAGAGACAACAAGAGACGAGGGCCCCCACTGGGGTGAGATGCTGTGCGATGCAGTACAAAGAGAAGTAGAATGGCATCAGTCCTCTCTAATGGCCACAAATGGAGGAGAAAATTATTGTTGAACCACAATGGACATGTTTCTGATCTACCCTATTTATGTGTTTTCAAGGTCAGGGGTGACAATTACAAAACAACAAATACATTTATTTAAGTAAAAACCCCTTTTGCTCGTTTTAGGAAGTTTTGTTGCCCATTTCACACTCCTCCATGATGAGTTTCGATAGAATGAAACTTATGTCGGAAGCTTGGGCGGTAGCAATCAATTTACTTAAAGAGGCAGCCATTACCTCTCTATCCAGTGCCAGCAGTGTAAAGTTTGAACTGTGTTCTTATTTTCATTGTAAAAGCCATATTGTGTTTGTTACATTTTATATGTTTTTTAATCCACCTTTCCTGTTCCTTCTTCGATGTACAAAATACCTCAAAAAAGAGAAAAGAGGTTTTCCTTAAAAGCAGGGGTGTACCGATACTGATATCGATGAATAGTTATCGGGCAATTATTAGTGCATCAGCGATTATTATGTCAATTAATTGTTTTTTTAAAGTAAAATTTAAAGTGAAATTTTATAGGTGGGCGTTTAGTGATAAAAACAACCACTTATATACACACTACATCTAGGTTGCGGTCCATGCAAAGATTACATAACCAGATAGAGAAATATAAGTTCATACCATTAATATAACTAGCAATCTAGTTACAACTTTTGCCGGTTGAGCATAAAAATATCTTTTTTATGCATAACATATTTTTTGTATTAATTACATTAACTGTTAAGCATATTTCCCTATTTTTATTAATAATTAATCAATAATCAGGATTAATTGGTGTAAATAATCCTAGAAAGAACAGTTATTTTAAACAATCGATATCAGTAATGTTTTGCTGAATCGGTACACCTCTACTTAAAAGTAAAGCAATTTATAAAAAAAGATAAAAATAATAATAATAGCAATTGATAAAAAATCATAAGGAAAATATGGCTGATCTTTTAGGATCAAATCCATACTCAAATGGTGATCTTTTTTCCAAGATCATTGAAATTTTTTTAAAGGTATAATTTGAGAGAAAATGTACCTGCATTTGTATGGAGGGAGAGTGAAAAACCCTTTATGAAAAATTCACTTCCCATACATTTGACCGAGATTTGAGCTCTGATATCTCCAGGGCAGGTAATCTAGTCTAACACAACGGTGACGTGCTGGATCATTCGACCATTGATGCGGGTGAGGGTCTTGTTAAGATTCTACTCCCTCGGGTTTTTCGTAACTATCACATCTACAATCTGATGACAACGCTGGTGGTGGCATACCTTGCTGGGGCTCCGAAGAACAGCCGTACACCCTGCCCAAGATCCGCTCGTTCTCCTGCCTTATGCGTTGTTTCTCCCCCTTGCTGACTCTGGGGCCCACGCCCTGTCCCGGTTTCCACCCCATCTTCCGCAGCAGTCTCACTCCCACGGTCTCCCTACAACACCATGTTGATTCAAAACATGAGACACTCTCTTTATATATAAACTTGCCGCAGCTATCGCCAATTGCAGGTAATTAAAACAGCGTGAACAGTTATATTACCCTATTTATTGATAATTAAATTAAGGATTATATTTTATACCATTTTTTAAGCAGCACGTCTTACTAATGGTTTGGGTTGTACAATTATTTACTAATTATGCTATTATCCTAGGGATAGGGAAGGGTGTACTTAGAGGAAGTGTACCCACATTTGCATGGAGGTAAAGTGGTAAACCATTTAGGAAAAACCACCCTCATTACTCCCGACCAAGATTGGGCCACAATCTTCTCATAATCAGTAGTCTAGTTAGTGTAAGAGTAGTAGCGCCTTAGACCATGCGGCCACTGAAGCGGGTGTCTTGTTTTAACTTTATGGTATGTCTCATTATCAACCAATCAGCATACTCAGGTTTGTGGTGCAAGTGACACAACTATTTGAGGTGAGCATCTCTTCATTTCACAATAATAATAATAATAATTATAATAATAAATATTATTACATATTTTCTTTTATTTAATGCTGGCTCCCAACTCCACAACACCTGTACCTTTCTACACCTTTTATTATTCTTTAATGTATTCCATAACTCAAAGAGTTATTCAAAAATTAAAACATACCATAAACTCACTTGCAAACAATCATTGGTGAAATGTGGGTTGCCCTTTCACAGTGTTGAATTAACGGCTGGGGACTGGATGTTGTGTTTGTTATAGATATAAGTTAGTTTATAAGTCGTGTGCAGATATAATCAATCTGTTTAGAAAGTGCAAATTAAATACCCCAACTCTCACTGTTCATTTGGCCCATATAGTTTGTGTTATGTAAATTACAAAACTAGAATAAGATTTTTAAAATGACAATAATACAACCTAGTTTTATATTAATATACGCTTCAGCAGCTTGGTAAAAAACTTGAAGAAATTTAATGGGATTCAGACACCTTACACATTTCCTCAGATATCTTAGAAATTTCATATCCTGACTTACTCTTGTTTCCTCCCGATTTATTGACCTTGGGAGACAAAGGAATTTCCAGCACAACCTAAAGAATTCCAGGAAAATATTGGAAAATTGAGATATTTCATAACATTTCCAGGCCTGGAATAAATATTTTAAAATTTCAGGTTTTCCATGATGTGTAGAAACCCTGCAAACCCCCCCTCCCCCCCACTCTTTCTCCCACCACACAAATGCGAGTACATTTCCTCTAAATTAACCTTACAAATCCCTAACCCATTAACGTAGTTAATACATAAGCATTTAATCTGAACAGGTAATAAGATGCAGTGCTAAAAATAATAATAACACAGTATATACATCAGCATTAAAGAAGAGTTGTATATTTGACTATCCCAGTTTTTCAGTTATTCATGCGTTCTCTGGTACCAACTAGTCCAGATAGTCGGGAGTTTACTGTATCATTAAAAAGAGCGGCCAGGCTAAGTGTGGCAAGTGTTCACACTTGATATAAGTTGCTCAGAAGGGTGAATCGGGGTAGAAGAGATATCAAGAAACACGGGAAACTAGTCCTTATCAATGTGTACCACCTTGAGGCTGTTGATGTTGTGCATACCTGACCGGCTGCAGCAAGTGTCGCAACACGGGCTCTCCGGGGATAGGACCTTCTGGCACCACGCCCCTCTCTCGCTTCCCACCACGTTCAGTGTAGTCCCTTTGCGCTCGAAGGACACGCGGGGCGATACCAAACTCTTCCATGTCCTGGGAAAAAAAAGAACAGTGTGGTGACCCACATCAGTGGTCAAAGAGAATAAGTTGTCAATCTAAGAATAATTTGTTTATCCGCTGACACAGAGGTCAAGGTTCGAATCTTGGCCTGGTGTTCTAGGGGGGTTATTCCAAAAATGTTTCCCACTTCTTCGCATAAATTTGTGTACACTTCTTCTATATCTAGCCTTTCTATCCACACTCTACAAGTGTGATTAAATGCAGATAATCCAAAAAGATAGTAGGAAAATAAAAGGTGAAAAAAAACTAGTTTTTTTCTTTTCTATGGCATCTTACTACCCATTCGAGTAATATGCACATGTAAGGCTAATGTGTTAGGGACGACAAAGCTTGAATTATGAAAAAGTGTAACCATATTTGCGTGGAGGGAGAGTGGAAAACCATTTAGGAGGAATCAACCTCAGTGCATCCAACCGAGATTCAAACCCCGATCTCCCTGTCATCAGAAGTCCAGTTTATTGTGAGTGTGATGCCTTGCAACATTAGACCATTGGAGAGGGTCCAGTGCAAGTGGATTGCTGCGCCAAACTCTGATGCATCTTTAACTGGTGCACTCAGTGAATGGTCAAGGTTTACAACCCATACTTTGTAAATACCTCCTCATCCATGAAGTCCTCTGGTCGTGGAGTGTTGTTCTTGGCCGCTCTCTCCGAGCGAGAAGACTTGAACGTTGCAGGGGCCCATCCTTCCAGAGAGCCGACAGAGTTAAAGAATCCGGCAGAGAAACCCCCCGTGAAAGCGCCATGGAACCGCTGGCGGCCCTGCTTATCCTTCACCACCTGGTCAGCCAAAGAGAACGGTTTCTTGCGCGGGAGAGCATCTGGTGACAGTTTTATTCAATTTAGTGCTTCAGAGAAAAATAGTTTAATCTATTTTGTAGTAAACATGCAATAAATTTCAATCAACTTACTTTCGCTATGGCATTAGGGACTAAAAAGTACAAAAGTATACTACTTATCCCTACCATTAGCTATTTTTATCCAGTCCACCTCAATACACCCTATTCCTATCTTGACCTAATTCTATCCAGTCCACCTCAATACACCCTATTCCTATCTTGACCTAATTCTATCCAGTCCACCTCATTACACCCTATCACTACCATGAGTTAGTTCTATCCAATCCACCTCAATACACCCTATCTCTACCATGAGCTAGTTCTATCCAATCCCCCTCAATACACCCTATCCTTATCTTGAGGAGCTAGTTCTATCCAGTCCACCTCAATACACCCTATCCTTATCTTGAGGTAGTTCTATCCAGTCCACCTCATTACACCCTATCTCTATCTTGAGCTAGTTCTATCCAGTTCACTTCATTATACCCTATCCATATCTTGACCTAATTCTATCCAGTCCACCTCAATACACCCTATCCTTATCTTGAGGTAGTTCTATCCAGTCCACCTCATAATACCCTCTATCTTGATCTAGTTCTATCCAGTCCACCTCATAATACCCTCTATCTTGATCTAGTTCTATCCAGTCCACCTCATTACAACCTTGTCTCTAGCTTTACCTGGTTCTATCCAGTCCACCTCATAGCACCCTATCTCTATCTTGAGCTAGTTCTATCCAGTCCACCTCATTACACCCTTATCGCTAGCTTTACCTGATTCCATCCAGTCCACCTCATAACACCCTATCCCTATCTTGAGGTAGTTCCATCCAGTCCACCTCATTACACCCTACCGCTTTCAGTTCTATTCTAAAGTTAGATCTTTCTATTTTCATCTAGGTCTTTTCATTAAATTATTTTACTAACTTTATTTAATTTAATAATAATAGTTAATTTAAAATTATAATGTATGTTATGAATGAAGAACTAACTTAACCTGACTGCCTACTAAGTCCAAGAAAATTAAATGGTATTAAAGTTATACTAGATACTATATTTGCATTTAAAGTCTAGGTATTCTATGCAAAGTTGTCACGGTGTATTTTGTGGAAATAAGTGATAACCAACATGTAATGAATACGGTAGCTAAAGGCCTTTAATTCAGATCACAAATTAACTAATTATTACACTTTTGTTGCTGAATGGTCTACTCTCGTGTAAGACTGGACATCTAATGACAAGGAGATTGTTGTTCGAATCCTGGTCAGGTTTATTAGGGTGGTTTTTCCTTAGTGGTTTTCTATTCTACTTCCAGGCAAACTTGGGTAGATTACCTCTAAAATTCTTACTTCCTCATCCCTACCCTATTAGCATGATTAGGATGATGGGTAATTGGGTATAACTTGGACAGGTAGTAGGAAGGCATAATAAAACAAATATAATCGAAGCAAAATATTTTTATGTATTTTCTAGTAGGAAAGCATGATAAAACAAATATAATCGAAGCAAAATATTTTTATGTATTTTATTTTTACGTGTCAAATGTAATTTATAACGTTGTCTGATAGTGTTATTTTCATGTAAATATGTTTTCAAAAAATTAATTGTTTGCTTACTATATAGCCAATCGTTTCTAAGTGAATGGTGTTAAAAATCGAGAATATATCAACATCAAAATAATTAAGAATGAAAGGTGACAATATGATCAATCCTTAGCGTATACCTTCATCTAGAGGTTCAAGAGGAGTTCCATAAACGCCCAAATGTTCTTCGTTGTCAGAAGCTGACATTTTATAGTTTAATGCAATAGGTTATGTTTGTCACAGAGACAACATCACTAGCTATCAAAAAAATAAAGTTGACGTGAGTTTAGTTCCAAACCATCTCATAGAGGGACTATCTATGGCTATTCGTGTTAACTTGTTCTGTGATCAATGGTGACAAAGTAATCAACTAAACAAAAAATAACTATTGGGGTAACGATTTTCCACTCATGGCAATCCGGGACAAAAATTATAAAATATAATAACTAACAGTTTCATCATTAAAACATATTTTTATTGTGTAACTTATAAAAACTATCACAATAAATATTCACATTAAGTAATCAAATAATCAAAGAAGAACTTCCAAAATCAGTACTAAAATCATATAGGCCTAACTTAAATAGGTACCGTACAGTATAAAATATAAGCATTAGTAATTCTTACTTGAGGAACATAAGAAATTAAATAAAAACAATATTCATATTTTAATGATATTTTTCTGCTGAATGATTTTTTTTAAATCGTCATTGTTTCCAATTTGGTTTTGAGCTCATCGTAAGAGTACACTAAACTACATCTAGTTATAATCATTACTTTAAATTTTTCTACGCTCAGTTGTGTTTTTTCTGCGCTCCATAAATTATTATTATTATGAAAAAAATTCTTTCTGTGGCTGCATTTGTACCTGGAAGGCACAAACATAGCCCAACAATTTTCTTTAATGTTTCAAATGGAACGTTGTTGCTTGAAAAATGTTTGAAAATTTTAATCCACTTGTTAATTTCAGTGTTTTTTTTTTCTTTTCGTTTCATTCTAAAAGTTTGTTATCACTGACATAGGACTTGAGATACGAAGTCTCATTGAACAGATCATTTTCCACTTATTACTCATTTGTATTGAGATATTTCATCGCATATTCCATTGTTTTTTCAAAGTCGTTCCACTGAACTTTACTTTCCAAACCAAGCCATTTAAAATGTTTAGTTTCATCAAAGGGTTTTCCCCACAGTTCCAGATAGGAAACACAATTTTTATAAAATTCCATAATGTGGTGAATAAATCATTCTATTTTGTTGTGCCCCTTGCTAACATTCTTGGTCAACATTAAGTTTAATATGGGTGGAAAGAATTGACAAGAAATTCTTTCTCTTTATCTAACAATCAAGTTGTCAATTTCGTCAGAAATTTCCATACTAACTGTTTTTCTCCTTCAATTCTTTCACTGCACTATGAAAAACTGAAGCCTGTTTATGTAAGAAACTCTGATTTCTCATTGTTGAAAAAAAATATTCCAAACTTGTCTGACATTTTTCGCAAGAAAGAAAATATTAATTCAATGGAACAAATAATTGCTAAACTCTTTCAATTGCAGGCATTAGCACTAAGAATTTTAGTTTTGCACTCTCCGAGTATTTTACGATACTCTACTTCAGCATCATCGCAATACTGTCTAAGCGACTCAACTCTAACAGTGAAAGTAAAAACATTTCTGTAAATTATGTTAATGATTGAATCTATTTCAACAGTAAATAAGTTAGCAGCAGTTTCAATTGCATTGTAAATGATATGTGCAGCACAACCTATTCTAACTATGGGTCGATCTAATTGTTCATTTAAGTGCGAAAATACGTTATTTGTCCCATTGCGTTTGAGGCCACCAAAATTGAAATTTGTGTTATCCGCGCAATATTCTACGATCTTATTTTGTCAAGTCGTTTTTTTTAAAGATTTATAAAAGTGATTTTGAAATCTTTTCTGATGTTTCACCAGGAAGGGAGAACAAATTAAGCACTTTTGTTTGAATACCTTCTTTAAAATTAAAGTATCTGATTAGAGTAGGAAATAATTGAACATTGTTGTGATTTGAAGCTTCGGAATATAAGTTATGGTCTGAGTCTTCGCCCCTAATGTCTCACTCCTGCCTTTGTTTACTGGGCGAACGAAACAAGACGACTCTTCGTTTCTTTTTTCTCTGCTATAACACGACTCCACTGAGGTCTAGTCTAGTGTATCAAAACGCGCGATAAACCTGACATACGTTGACAAAACAATTTAATAAAATAAAAGCTTGTATATTCAAAACAGAATGATTTTCAAAATCCGGGACTTTTCCGGGATGTTTACAAATGAGGGACAGTGTGCTAAAATCTGGGACTGTACCGGAAAATCCCGGACAAATTGTCACCCTACTATACACTCATATTGACCATAACCAAGTATATAATCTGGTTCTTCTGGAATTATTAAATGAATTGCTTTTAGTGAAACATCTTAGTCGAAACTAGTCCGTTAGGATCACAAACTTCAATATCTGGAAATACACGGGAAGATTTAACGGTAGAGATAAATTGTATAAAATAATCTCCGGACAAATTTGCTAAGAAAATCTTCAGATAAATCGAATGTTACCTACTAACGTATCGATATATTGCTATAGAATCTTCACGGTTGCTTATTTCATTCTTGCATTCTGCCTTATCCCTTTATTGAAGGAAGTACTCTAATTTTCGTATTCAGACAAATTATTCTAAATGCTACTCATCAGGATTAAATCAAAAATCCCCTCAGATGTTATTAGCTAGATGGTAAGACTGATTAATGCCTTATTGCCCTCTTACATTTAAAATCATAATTTATAACTATGTTTATATGATCAAATTTTACCAAACAAATAAATAGCATGTGATTTATAATACAGTATTTCAAATAAATTTAAACTATATTACACCAATTAGCAAATGATTAATTGTAATTTGTATGTTATTATTTGCTGTGAGCTATTATTTTTATTTACTAGTTTCCATATTCGGGATAAAATAATTACTGTCAAACAGTAAAATGTAAACTTGGAGGTTCAAACTTCTCTTCAAAATTTAAATTGCGTGCGCGCTATTTCGCAACGACACTAGTGCCATTCGGCTTCAATGTCTGATCATTGGAACTAAAGAGTAGCCAGACCCGTAAAGCTTAGACTCTGAGCTAGAGTAGTACCACAAAGTCCCTAGATTGTCGCTAAATGAAAAATTAAAAATTGTCAAATTTGTCTCCAAGCCAAAAATGCATACATTAATCTGAACTGAATGTAAGATACATAATTGAACTTAGCTGATCCCCGAATCCGGAACGATGTCATTGTGATTTGTGAATAACATATAGATAGCTTAAGAGTTCGTCTGTAGACCGAAGCAATGCATTATTCGCTCTTGCAGTACGGTAGTTAAAAAATAAAAATTATACAGCATTAACATTTAAAATAATGAGCATGCACATTATATAAAATTAAGGAAAGTCGCCAGTCGCTAGATTAGTCGCTAGGCGCTAAGCATGAAAATTAGTAGGTTCAGACCCGTAAAAGTCGCTAGGTCTAGCGAAAAGGTCGCTAACTTGGTAACACTGGGCATTGACGCTTGCAGACCCCCACCAAAAAGTTTGTTCGATATGTCGCGAGGGTAGAATCGTTACATGTGTGGAAACCATTGATCTCTAATTCTCTATAATATAAATGGATGGACATACACATACACATTGCCAACTACCAAAGCATGGCGCTCAAGTTTATCGTCTGCTACACTGTAGGGGGGGGGACAGATTTAACGGTTTCTTTCAATGTTATTATGCGAAAACATGTCTCTGATGAATAAAAAAGCTATTGTTTCAAAATAGTGAAGTATTATACCACACTTTCTTGAAGAAACACCTTAAAGGATATACAATTCAGTTTTACAGGCAATATTGTAAAAATATGAATAAGATCTTTAATATATTTAAACATGTAGTTATCATCAATGTGGTTTACAATCTGCCAAGACTACACTTATATTTAAATTTGGTTATTAGCTTGTATATTGATTTCAGAAACCATATTATATTTAAAGTTCGATAAATATAATAAATAAGGTATCTTAAAACTTGATTATATTTGTTTGAATGACAAACTATGTGTAGTTGCCATACATTCAAACTATCATTTTGGTTAGAGGATTGTAGAAAGTATTATTATATTACCATTAAAAAAAAGTTGACTCACATCTTGTATATTGCTTTCAGAAACGATATTTGGTTGAAAGTTCGATAACTATAATGAAACAAGTTAGCTAAAAGCTGTTTTACATTTGTTTGAATGACATACTTTGTGTAGAAGTCTTACGTTTACATGATAATTTAGGTTATAAGCTTGTAGGAAGTATGGTATCTACTAAACCCTCATTTTAGTAATTATCCCAATATGTAAGGCTTTATTTCGTATCAGAGTACTATCATATATATACTAATTTGGTATGATAAACGGCCATTTAGAATGGAAGTAGAAATTTTCTTCTGTAAGGTATATTATCCTACCTAAACACAACTATAGGGTAGAATTCTGGTACTAAATAAAAACTTACAAGCGAGCTTCCTTCAAAAATCATTGTATATATTAATCTACATAAACTTATTTAAAGAAAAAGCTAACCAGTTTAGAACTTTGTTAACCTCGTCAAAGCCTTAACTAATCACACACTGATATATCTAATATATTCAATCAAATTGATGAACGATGTCAAAATCCCACATTGCCTGGTATGGGCGTAAGAGAGAAAGAAATACGTGAAAGTTTTTTTTATTTCCTACACAATGGTATGCAGACGATGGCTCGAAAATTTCAGCCACAGATGTCCATCCAGTTATATGATAGAGATCAATGGTGGAAACTGACCAATAGCTACGATAAATCTATACCAATTTATCGATCATCAATACATCGCTCACATCTTTTAAATGGTGAGAAGACACTAACTAGCGGATTTATCTTTACAATTCAGCAAACCTGCCGTTAAATTGTTCGAATCGGCCAAAAAATCTTTACGTGTATAACCAGCTATTGTGATGATTGAATCAGGGAAACGGATTAATTGATCGTATATCAAATCGAAAAATGTATGGATGTGTTATAAAAGATTTATGTGCCATCCCTATATGCTTGTAGCCTAATATAATTCCAGAAAAAATTAACTTAGAGCTCAATAGTTTTTCTCTGTTCTAAAATAATATTAGACTTTCCATCGATATAAGGTTTCGAACCAGGCAACATTCCTAGTTCACACTTATAATAATAATTATTTTAAAGTGAAGTTAATAGAGGGCAGCGTACTCTATAATGTGGATTTTAAACTAAATTAAGTAAAACTCTTATGTAGGAATCAAATTTAGTACAAAACCTACTAGCAAAATATATAGCTACTTATTATTATGTTCGTATTCTGTGGGTCATAAAATATAATTCAACATCGATTGCCAAACAATTTTTAATAGCTATAATACGTTGGCTAATAAAAACATGAGTATTTTTATTGTTAATGTTGCGTGTTTTATAAGTCCCAAATCTATATATTTTGTGACCAATGGTTTATTTGCAATAATGATATAGGCCCCTATTCTACTAATTATTTTATTTTTATACTTTACTGTCTTCACGAAAGCCAATGAGCTTAGTATTGTTTTCCTAAGTGTTTTAGAAGCCATTTGGGTTTTACGCATGCATTAATTACGCTGGGGGGAGGAGTCAGGATGGTAGAGTAGTTGATAAAATGCATCCGAATTTACGTGGAAGTAGCGTGTGAAATAATTTAAGGGGACAAAAACTCGGTACACCACAACGAGCAACACTAATCTTCCTGTCAGCAGCAAGCCAGTCTAGAACGTTCATTTTCTCCTTTGTTTTTGATCAATGTATTAATAAATAACTATATTAATTTGTGGAGCTAGCCACCCACATGGGGAGGGATGGCCGGAACCATGGTACTGGGGCTCGGGTAGCCCGTTTAGGTTGGTGTGTATAGTTATTATAATCTCAGGTTTTAAAACTTTTTTTCCCTAACAATATAGTCTACATACTTGAACCTAACTTCGTGCAAAATTGACTGTTTATTGTTTTGAAGCAACTTATATGGCTGTAGAAAATAACTCGTACATCTACAATGTTTCAAATATAAATAAATTATTGTAATATAATGGTGATGATAGTCAATCCGTCACTCTCAAGCAGGGAAGGTTTATATTTAGCTTACATTGTTTACGCATGGGTCATAAGTGGATTCCGTGAAGTGAGCTGCCAACACACTTCTCCCACCCAGGCCCCTCATATCGTCACTCTGGGACCCAGTACCAGGCTAGGTAACGGGCCCCCTATTAATGTATCCTCACTATCAATCTCATTAAGATTTCATAAATATAGCTACTCAATACTCATACTAAACTAACTTGTACTTTTGGTGAACGTGATATCACCCGAAATTAAAAAAAATAGTACATTTGAATCGTGTTTTTATTTTGTACATAAAACAAGAAAAATATATATACTAGAGATAATTAATGTCCATAAATTGTAAAATTTTCGATGAACGAAATATGTAGAAAAGAACAACACACTCAATAATTTCACACAATGTGTTGATAAACGTGGGTAAGCCATAAACTAAGATGCAGTGTAACATTTGTAACATGTTACATCATACAAACCACCATATTAATCTTCACGCAAAGGTTTTCATAACAAGTCATACTACCCACTCCGTATGAAACCTCAATATTAATAAACTTCCTACAATAGTAAGCTTCTCTATTGTAGTCCAATGTAGATTCAGTATATATAAAGAACAATATTAAATAATATTAAACAAGAATAAACTCCCCACAATTACAAACTGTTCATGTACCTACCCCTTGTATCTCCTGGCTAGAACAACCTTCAAGACTGGAGTATACACCTCGCGTCCTAGATTGAAGAGTGGGACGAACAAGCCTTGGTGAGCCAGCAACTAATGTTCTAAGCGGACGGGTCAAAGTGATTATAATGGAATTGACCAAAGACAACAACTAACTGCGACTATCCTGCCGTCCGGCGGGCAAGACGATATCAACCACCAAGACATCGCGTGATGTGTGTACATCACAGGTGTACTAGTCAAAGAGTTCTCTATCACCTCTGGAGTGCGTGATCGAGACAGGCTTACCAATACTAGCCTGATAAAAGGACTACGTGCTGTTCTGCATCCATCGAAATGACCGATGGGACGTCACCGACTAATATGAACATCCCCCCCTTCCAACCCCAAGTGACTAGAAACATTATATAAGCATGGCGGTTCTGAAGATCAAATGACTATTATTTTTTCAACGCCTTCAGGAGAAGTCATGTCTTAAACATTTATATTCGACGCCGTCTGGAGAAGTCCGGTCCTGGACTTGAACATTTTTGGATGATTACGTATTTTGTTAATATTTATTCATCGATATTATTTTAATGGACTTGAACTATGAATTGATCAATTTTGAAATTAAAGTAAAGTAATTTTTGGAATAAGCCGGAATAGGCAACGTAAATTATTAACTAAAAGTTTTTTGTTAGTTTGTAAATTTAAATTTTGTTATGAGACACCAAATTCTTTTTGCCGCTACTTGGGCGCTAGTGTCTGTGAAGTCACTTAAAATATTAGATTGCCACATTTATAAACTAATTTTTGTTAAAAGTATTTAATTTAAATATTGCGAGTTTTGCAGACTAAGTAAATGTAAATTCCCTTTTTGATAATGTTTTCTTATTTAATTGGTATTTGAATTATATATTAAAGTAACGTAACATTTTGCTGATTGAGTGAGTTAGACTCTAATATTTTCCAAATTAGTTTATTGAAATTACTTATGGTTTAACTAGGTTTTTCTTTGTGTGTCATATTTTTTATTATTAACAAGTAGGGATCATGTTAACCTCTTTAGTTGTGTTGACATTTAATAGTCCCGCGAGAGTTTGACTTAAGGTCTATAAGCCAAACTCTTGTGTTATTTGAAATATCTGTGTGATATTAAATTTGATTTGAATGTTTCTAAAATTATTCAGTCTGTATTCATTGTAGTGAACAAGACACTTTGTAACAATTTCAAAGATGCCCATTAGGCTCTTTTTTTGTAGTCGAATAAATATCTGATTAGATATTTATTAAGTAATGATTTGTTCTAATTGTCAACGTTTAAGTTTGTTTTGTCAATATTCACTGTTGTGAAACTGACATAGTGTAGTTTGGTCGAGTTTTTGTCTCTTCCAGACTGACCTAGTTGAACTTACAGATATCTTTCATCTTTGGAAACATTTACATGATCGAACTGCACTTTATTATTGACATGATTTTCAAAATACCCCCGATGTATTTTCGAGGCCATGTAAATTATTGTTTCAATTGTTGTTATCTTGAATAAAAAAATCATATTGTTATTTAATTGTTGCTAATGTCTTTCTTTTTTATATATTATGTAGCTTACCCCCACCTTCCTTTTAGTCTAGTGTGGCCGTAGCTAAGAGGTAGTAGAGTGGGTGGTAAACAGCAGTTGATGTTCATACATTTTGTAACTGACTCACTGACTTAAATGTTACATTTTTATAGCTTTACTGTTTGCGAATTCATTTATGACTTCTGTAAAGTCCCAAGTAGAAACAAAGCCATTTTCTATAGCCAGTAAGGACAGCGAATTCAAGTGTTACTGGCTCATTGATGCTCTTTGCCAGGTCTTCAACACTTTGCCAGTTATCGGGTTCACATGTAATCTGTTTTCGGAGCTTACTATCTGTCCCTTTGTTTTTACAAATTTAAGGATTGTTGCAATGATTACCAATTACAGTAACAATTTCTGTGCTCGGCGCTGTTTTAATGAGCAGGCAACCGATTATACAATTTTTCCACGGGGTCTTGGAGAAAATACTTCCTTTTTTTGTTAAATTACTTATAGTAATAGCTTATATAATGGTTCCGGAAACAATATTATATTTAAAGTTCAATAACTAAAAAGAAAAAGGGCGCTTAAAACTTAATTAACTTCTTTTGAATTTTGAACTTTGTGTAATAGTTTTACATTCCTATTATCATTTAGGTTATAGGTTTGTATGAAGTATTAACTGCAATATTACAATATATTTAAAGTTGTATCTTAGCTTGTATAGCTTATTGCTTTCAGAAGCCACATTAAATTTAATGTTCAATAACTAATTAACTATAATGAAATAAGGTAGCTTAAAATTGAATTACATGTGTTTGAATAACAAACTCTGTGTAGTAATTTTAGATTCAAACTATCATCTAGGTTATAGGGCTTCTAAGAAGGGAGTATTACTATATTACAATATATTTAAAGTTGGCTCTCAGCTTGTATATTACTTTCAGAAACCATAATATTATATTTAATGTTCAATAACTATAATTAAATAAGGTCGCTAAAAACCTGATTACTTTTGTTCTAATTCTGAAAATTGAAAAATGACACCTGGACACGGGAATCGAACCCGGGACCTCTGGCTTAGTACGCCAATGCTCTAACCACTGAGCTATCCAGGATTCGTCTCGTGCCCTGGGTCATTCTTCACTCATATTTTAAGGCAGAGTCTATGATGGACTGGCGGAAATCGTCGGCTACAAGTATGTGATTATATTAATATCACGAGCCATCGGATAACGCAGCCATCTGCGACTCGGTAGTTGGCT
>CABFWB010004310.1:40945-55245 GCA_902151455.1 Timema bartmani
AAAACAAATCTCCAATGATAACAAAATTAATATTGTAAAATAAATTATATATAATCCAAACAAATCAACAAAACTCTCATCAATCACAGAAGAACGTTATTATTTGTAACATGAATATTCAAAGAATGTCACAACATGGCACCAAAGTATTTAAAAGCCAATAGCTATAATTTTTAATATCATAAACGAACCCACCCGAACAAAATTTAACCTTTCAGGCATCAACACATATTTTACGAAATTTTGGGAACCTGAAATATTACATTTTTCAAACTATTTAAAATATTAATTTATTTTAGGATATGCTTCCCCATGTACCAATTTTAAACTAGATCATAATTATTTTTAAAAACCAATCATTTGTAAAGTACTCTTTTATTATTATTTTAAAAGAAACACGAGTAAGTATTTATCTTTTTTTTATATAATAACTTAGTGATAGTGCTGCTCTTTAGTAAACACGGAAGGAATTAAGGAGAGTCTCAGCTGCTGCCATCTATCAGGCAAGTGGCACCACAATTAAATATATACAATTCAGGATTTTGTGGATATTATGAGAATGGATACAAATCAGACTATTTATTTGTGGTGCTTGTTTAAGAAAATGTCTCAATGGATACCATTCAGAATGGCTAGAATTCAGCTCCCCCATGTTTTTGTCTTCCCGCAGTAACACTCCTACCGATCTCGTGCCCATACTGCCACTCATGGATGTTTCTGCAAGCAGGACGTCATGTATGAACGTTTTAACACTAGCTTTCTCAGATTTTTTTTTAAAAAAAGTGAAACGTTTTGCCAACCAATCGCTTCAATTGCTTCTTTTTCAGCTTGTAGTTCTATTATCTGTTCCCCTGATTTGTGTTTTAAAAAAATTAGGCTACATGATCAAAACTTCGATGAATTTAATATAATAACCACACAAGCGATTTCCGTAAGCTAAACAAGAAAACTGATACACCGTGATTATATTCGCGTCCGACACCAATCAACACGACCGAACTAGAGAGGAGAGGGTGGGAGAAGTGTGTTGTCTGCTCACTTCACTGAATCCCCTTACGACTCATGCGTAAACAATGTAAGCTAAAAACTATCCTGCCTGGCTTGAGAGTGCTGGCATGACTAACATTACTATTATCTTATAATAATTTATTTTTATGGTTGAAAGGTTGTAGATGTACGAACTATTTTCTATAGTCATGAATATAATTTACTTCAAAACAATAAACACTCAATTTTGCACGAAATTGGGTTCAAATATGTAGACATATAGTGTTAGAGGGAAAAAAAGGTTTTAAGACCTGATATTATAATAGCTATACACACCAATTCAGACGGGCCCTCCAGCTCTCCGGGCCCCGGTACCATGGTACCAGCCATCCCTCCCCATGTGGTGGGCCTGCTCCCACCCTCCCTTCTATAGTTCTGTCTTGACGTTGATTGGTGTCGGACTCGAGAATAATCACGTTGTATCAGTTTTCTTGTTTAACTTACGGTAATCACTTATGTGTTTATTATCTTGAGTTCATCGAAGTTTTAACTATGTCTTCTTTTAAAACAAGTCAGGGGTACAAAAACGAAAACTGCAAGCTGAAAAAGAAGCGATTGATCGGCAAAACATTAGAAGATTTTAATTTTTTTTAAGAAAGCTAGTGAGCAAACGTTCATACATGGCATTCTGCTTGCAGAACCTTCCACAAGTGTCAGTACGGACACGGAATCGGGAGAAGTGTTACTGCAAGAAGACAAAAATACTAGTGAGACTTTGTTTGAAACAGTGGTGAAACTTGTACATAGCATCAGGATAATATTCAATTAGATGTTCTGAATTTAAAATATCCTGACACATGGCCTAATGTTATTAATGACGCTGTATGACAACAAACTGTGTCTTATTCTTATAAATATGAAGAATTTGTTAAATTATCTAATAAATTCCCAAAAGATATTCCTGGAAAACCATTTTATGATTACTTACTTAGTTCACCCATGTGGAAAAATCATATGTAGCCAGAACTGGTCCAGATATGGGCCAGATATGCCAAGAACTGGGACAGATCTGGGGTGGATCTGGGCTAGATCTGAGCCAGATCTGGGGCAAATCTGGCACTCCCAGAGCTTTCCAACTCCAGTTCTGGGCCAGATCGGGCAATTTTACACATAGACAAAATCTATTAACAACCGTACAAACATATCCCCGTGATTGACTAATTTGGAGTACTTCAAGAAACACACTTAACTATCTTCCATGTATTTTGTTCGAAGAAAACACTTTTCGTACTTTTTGTTAATGGTAGTAATTTAATAAAAAGAAAAGAATTTTGTCAAAGTAAGACTAATGAAAAAAGTTGTATAATCGGTTGCCTGCTCATGAAAACAGCGCCGAGCACAGATATTGTTATTGTAATTGTAAATCATCGCAACAATCCTTAATTTGTAAAGGAATAAATAGTGAGCTACAAAAAACAGATTGAATGTGAATCCTATAAGAGGAAAGCGGTTTTGCGAGGACTACTCGTTGTTACGTTTATCGTAGCATCAAGAGGTTTGACTTTCCAAAGGAATGTCACAGAGTTTGGAGATGGTGGTAGTGGAAGTTTTTTTGGGAACTTAAGAATTGTTAGAAAAATATGATGAGATAATTCGCGAACATTTGGCTAAAGTGAAGCACCTTCAATAACAAGGGAAAAGCATGAGAGGTCATACAAATTATTTATCTTGGATGAGTCAGAATGAATCTATTTCTCTCTGTGGTGAAAAGGTTTTGAACACCATCCTAGAAGAAAGACAAGAGGCTATTTATTATGGATTAATAATTGATGCAACGCCTGATCTTTCTCACTAAGAACAAAATGTTTTTATTCTAAGATAGGTTTCCAAAAATAAATAAACGAGCAAATTAAAAATTGGCGAACGATTCATCGAACTCTTCGACTTCAATGCAAAAACTGGTGAAGGAAAATATAACTATAAAAATAACTGAAAAAATTAATAAATAACTTCTAAACTACTAATTTGAACAAAACAACACAAAGAAAACACGACTGAAAATGCATTACATAATAAGCAGTTGAGTGGTCGTCGATCAGTTCGACGAGAAATGTATACTACAAGAACACAGTACATACTTCTTAATAGTTCCAATGTATAGATGATGTTAGCAGTAAAGAACGATAGAAAGCCGTACGTTTATAAGCGTATCTAGCACTCGTGAATGAAATTCGAAAAGTTTGTAAATGTCAATAGCGTCGGCAATGCAAAATACCACGAACGTTTATAAACGGCAATAGAAGTGAAAGGTTTACATCGTGTAGGTGTCAATGCTGCTAAAATATGCCCGGAAATTGTGACATTTTTTGGTAATGTGGAAATTATGTTTTCCCCACATATAGTCCTGCAAGATGGGACATTTTAAAAGAACATATGCTAATATATATTTTTTTTAAATCTGAAACTAGATGGAGTGAGTGTGTAGAACTGCCTGGGGATACTTAAAGCACTGGACTGCGTACGGCAAGAAATGTTAACAACCTTGCAACCAAAAATATACAACACTGTTGTAGGCTTGAATAAATATTTTTCTTCTTTTGAAGGACTTGTTATGGTAGTATTCTGGCATAAAGTTCTTTCTTTATTTGATGAACGAAGTGTTATTATTCAAGCTCAAGGAATATCGCTTGAGGTTGAAGTCAATCTCATAAAAAAACCACAGCAGGAAATGCAAATTTGATATTCGTGGGCAGATATTCTACCAGAATCACGTTAGTCGCACAAGAAATGGAAATTCTGCCAATTCTCCACGAAAAAAGGAATCTCTACATATTGTAGCAATACCAGACGCAGACCAATAATTGACTGTAGAACATAAGTTTAAAACGTGTGAAGTTTACAGGTTGTTAGATCTCATTTTACAGGAATTAGAAGACATATTTAAAGCAGCAAATTATTTCTGTGATCTTTTCAGTCCAGTTTTAAGTATAATTTATTTGGATGAGAAAGAACTTAAGGCCAAGGCTGAAGCTCTAGTACAATAGTCTCAAAGTGACTTATTAACTGATTTATTTTGATGAAATTGTGCATTTGAAGCGTATTTCTTCCATTATGTTTGAATCTAAGATTGAAGTTGGCCCTTTGAAATTACTAAATTCAATAATGTGTGAGAAATATTTGGAGCTAATATTCATGAATGTTCACATTGCAATCCGTATTTTTTGTACACTTCCCCTTACTATTGCATCAGCAGAAAGAGCCTTCAGTAAACTTGGCAATGTGTTGAAGACCTGGCAAAGAGCATCAATGAGCCAGTAACATTTGAATTCCCTGTCCTTACTGGATATAGAAAATGGCTTTGTTTCTACTTGGGACTTTACTGAAGTCATAAATGAATTTTCAAACAGTAAAGCTAGAAAAATGTAACACTTAAGTCAGTGAGTCAGCTACAAAATTTATGAACATCAACTGCATCTTATTTTATGGCTTACCCACGTTTCTGAACACAATTTGTGAAATTTATTGGGTGTGTTGTTTTTTTCTACAAATTTCGCTCATCAAAAATTTTACAACTTAAGAACATAAATTTTCTCTCATATATATTTTTCTTGTTTTATATACAAAATAAAAATGCAGTTCAAATCCACTAGTTTTTTAAAATTTCAAGTGATTTCACGTTCACCAAAAGTACAAGATAGTTTAGTATGAGTATTGTAGCTAAGGTAGATTATGGGAATATGACTATGCTAAGCTTTGAAGAATTTTCCTGGCACCAATTTATGGAATTTTCGAAAACTTTTTGCGGGAAAGTGTACTTTGGTTCCTTGGTAATGATGAACAAAAATTCATATATTTCATTTTATTGGAAACATTAAAAAACAACTCATTTATAAAAGTATAATTTTGTGCCATATTAAAAGCATATGAAGTTAATAGACCACCAATTTTAACAACCATATTAAATTAGGAGTTTTCAACAATCAAATAATGATAAATGGAGATTTTAGTAGAAATTTTACTATCAAGGTTAATGAAAAATAAATTATTATTGTTGATTATAAAACCAACACAAATAATAAAAATATTAGAATAAAAGAATCAAACGTAAATATTAAAATAAAAATTGATTAAGATGTCATTTTCAGTATGTTTAAATTAAGTTACTTTAAGCATTTTGGACAAATGAACAAGTCTTTGGCTTCCTTGGTGAGGCCAACACATTCCGCATGAACATAATTTCCACAACTCCAGAGTCTCATATATTTTACTTCATCTTCACAACAAACAACACAATGCCAGTTTTCAGTTTTTTGATGAAGTCCTTTATATTTGGCTTTAGCTTTACATTTAGCTTTGGTACAGTCTTCAAATTTCTTGCTGGTAGCTTGTTTGTCGTCTTCATTGTCTTTCTTACCTTCAAATAAAACTTTCTTCAATACCACACCACGACTGTTGATATCAGGTTTCATAACTCGCGTAATCTTCCTTTTCTCTTTCGGTGTAGGCAGCATTTCTTCGAAAGAACTGTGATGAGATGAATTTTTTATTGCTTCTGGACCATCTAAATCATCAATTTCATCTGGATCAAATTCATCTGAGGGATTTGAAGGTTCACCCGTGTATTCAGAGGTATCTGAATCGGATGATAGACTGCTGTGACTTCTACGTTGCTGCTGGTGGACATTTCTCTGAAGAGTGGATGGGCCTGCCACTGGATGTAGATGGTTGTCATTAAGTTGTTCCAGTGATGTTTAGCCTGGTGCAGTATTGTTAACCATGTCTGTGTTTGGTGGTGGCTCAGTGTGCTTGGTACAAATGCCTCTTCAGGGATTACGAGAGGACTGAAGGGATATATTCCTGTGGCCATAAACCCACTTTTCATGTTTGCCTGATTCATAGAATTCTCTCGTGTTGGAGTAAAAATATCAGCGAAGTTCAGCCTTGAAATATCTCGTTCCTCTCTATGCATGTCAAAATACAGGCGTGCATACTGATCCCAAAAAATCTCAAAACTTCGGAAACGACCTTTGCTTAAAGATTGTAGCGCATGCGTTGTGTTTGATGGCAGACAATTTAATAGAATACCATTCTCTTCAGCATCCTCACGTATCTTGTAATTTAGGGATGATTTAAATCCATTAAAAATCATAATACAAGTTCCACTTGGCTTGAATATAGAGAAATATCTTAGAAAGGAAACAAATGTTTCCTTGGTCATACAAACTTTTCATGTCATTTCTGTTTGTGAACCTGTAGGAAGTTTTTTCCAAACTGTAGTTTTCCTTACCCCAGAGATGGGAGGAAATGCAGATCCTGTAGCATTTCCACAAGTGTCAAATCAAATTTGGTTAGGATTATTTATTTCACACATTTCCTTCATATTGTATCGTTAAAATGCAGTTTAAAATATTATTTTAGAAAAAAAAGCAGCTAATATGGCCAATCGCAGCTTTTATGGCCAGGTGTGGCCATATCAACACCCTGGGTGGGTTTTCAGAAAGTTATATAAATTATATTGCTTGTTAAACAAAATTAAATTTTGAAACCTCTACTAGAATCAGCATAGAAAGCTGCATAGTAAGCAATCAAACAATTGAAATTATCTGTTAATAAAACATGAGAGCAAGTGCGAGATTACTGGATTGAAACAAGAAGCAAACTCTCCTAACAGCTTAACCTCCAAAAAATGGTGGTTCCACGCCGTTCAACGCACATCCCGATAACGCAATTGTCCAGACCCCTTTACAATCACGTATGGGAGACCATGCTCGTGCTATCTATTTTTTCATTACAATACGTCACAAGATTTTACTGGTAGGTCCTGAACAAAATAGTATTGAGTGTGATACTTATTTTCCTGTGTTTTCAATTATTCAACACGTTGATTATGAATCAAGATTAGAAGTTACAAACGTGTTATTTTTGTTGCAGCCTACTCAATATTAAAAGTTTTAATGGAGGTTATATGGAGATATAAAAAATGTGAGATTAAATTCAGTACCAATGCTTAATCTTGAGCTCAAATTTTGATTTAATATTAACTTACAAAATGTGTACATAAATAACTTTGTAGCAAAATCATTTTAAAAAGGTATATAAAAAACTAGAATAAATGTATCTTTTTTTTTCACGTTAATAATTATTCATACATAAGAAGCAACAGAAAAACACTTTTTTAAATATAGGCCTACCATTTTTTTAAGAATAGAAATGGCAGAAGCATAAAAATCAAAAAAGAAATGTAGACAATATGGTTTGGAATATCTTAAGTATGGATTTATACCTGCATCAACAAACCAGCAGCTGCCAACGTGCCTGTTATGTGAAAAGGTATTTTATAATGAGGCCGTGAAGCCTTCCGGACTCATTGAACATTTAGAGAAGGCACATCCTGACAAGGCAAATAAGAACTTAACTCTTTTTCAATCACTTCCTGAAAAGTTTCAAAAACGGCTAACATTGTTAAACATGATTCGCAATAGTTCACAACAATAAACTGATGGTTTGCGTGCATCATAAAACATTTCATTGTTGATTGCTATGTCTGGAAAGCCCTATACAGTTGGTGAAGAACTCATCCTTCCAGCGGTTAGTGAGGTTCTGAATATTGTTTTACACAAGTCACCACACGATTTAATTAAGATGATTCCTCTCAGCAACAATTAATTCAGTGCAAAAATGAAATGGCTGAGAATGTGGAATATCTACTATGAAACACACTAAGGACAACAGAAGTTCATTACAGCTGGACGAGTCAACTTTGCCAGGCAATGAATCTTTACTTCTAGCTTATGTGCGTCTTATAAAAGACGAGAGTTTGGCTCAAGAGTTGTTATTTGCAAGGAAAATAAAAATCGATACTAAAGGAGAGTCAATATTTCATGTTGTTGAAGAGTTTTTCCAAATAAAAGGAAATTCCACTTACTAACATTCTTGCTTGTGCAACTGATGAAGCACCATCAATGACTGGTCGCTACCGTGGGTATGTCACTTACTTGAAAAAATCAGTGCCAAATATCTTTACTGTTCACTGTCTCATTCATCGCCAACATCTGGTTGCAAAAAATCTCAGTGTACGCCCACACAATTAATTATACACTGTTATTACTGTAGTGAATAAAATTAAAGCACACGATCTCAATGATCGGCTATTCCGGGAGCTCTGTGCTGAGAATGATGAAGACTTTGAACGTTTGTTGCTTCACACTGAAGTTCGTTGGCTATCCAAAGGAAACTGTTTGAGACGCTTTTACAACCTTATCGACACTGTTGAGGAATATTTTGAAGACACAGATACTTTGCTCAATAATGAACTCACAGAACTCAAACATGACATTGCTTATTTGTCTGAGCTATTTGCAAATTTCAATTAAATTAATTTGCAGTTGCAAGCTAATGACACCAATCTTATTAAAGCCAAATCTGTTGTATCTACGTTTATTGCAAAATTAACTATACTGAAGCGCAATATAGGCCGTGGCGAACTATACCAATTTCTGAGCTTGTCTGAGCTAGAAAAGAAAGTCGGGATACAAGATGACGATCTGCAAGTTGTTTGTGGCCATTTGAATATGCTGCGTGAAGATATGTCTGATCGATTCAAAGATCTTGTTATTATGGAAATTCCAGATAGGGTATTAAGTCCATTTTCAGATATTGAAGAAGTTGGAGCATTGGAGGAAGAACTAAATTGAGCTACAAAATGACATTGAGCTGAAGCCAATGTTTTAAGATATCGTACCAAGAGTTTTGGTTACAGAAGGAAATTCCTGATCGCTATCCTACATTAAGAGGCTCCTGATTGCATTCCCAACATTGTATATGGTGGAACGTGGTTTTAGTGTGGTCAGCCTACTTCTCTCCAAGCAAAGAAATAGACTCCAGATTACTAAGCGTGGTGATTTAAGATTCATGTTAAGTGACATTAAGATAGACATTGGGAAACTAGTATCATTTCATCAAGCTCATCCACCACATTAAGAATTTACAGAATAGTGATGTACTCTACCTAGTTACTAAATGTGGTATCTAATAATATGTAATATTTAATAACTTTGAAAATATTATCACTGGATCGAGATAATCAATTATGTTTAATTAAATAAACTTAAACATATATTTTAATTTTGAATAAATATTCAATTAATAATTTTTCCGTCCTTGAATTTTATTGCTATTTTATTCATAGTGGGTCGTTGAAAACCACTATTATAAATATTTATTTTTTAGAGTAAAGGATAAGGGGAACTGGGCATGAGTTTTTGGAACCATAATCTATTATACAATATCCAGTTTTTTAAAAATAATTAAATTATGTATTTTGCACCTAATCTAACTGTCCTTATAATCCTACTATATAGTTTTTGTCCTACTAGTTGGTCCGCCCCGGGTATTTTACACCCCTGGTACTCTCCACCACTGACCATCCCACCGACCTCTGGATCTAATAGTCCCCATAGTTGGCGAAAGCTCCAGCGGTGGCGAGCATCCCCCTATCCACCACCTGGAGAGGCGCCCTATAGGAGATTTCGCTCCACCTACTTCCAGTCTAAACCACCAGCTGTATGGACCTAGAACTAACTTAACTTAAATATAGAGAAAACAAAGACTAAAAAACTAACTTAACCTAATATACAAGTTCTTTCCTCTCGGCGGCTGCAGGGTCTTCTGGTGTTATTCCCAGTCACGTCTTCTGAACTGAAAGTAGCCGTCTGAGTGACCGGTTGACGGACCAGATGCCCGATATCTCCAGCCCAGCAAGGTCACTTGTTTCCAAGTGGGCTGGACTACGTGAGTGAGGGGCTAGTTCTTCCGTCTTAGATGACATCACTCCAATAATATACTTCCCGGCTCTTCAGCATCTCACACTACTGGAATCCAGAGGGCGCCTTCCCTCAGCTGCACTCCAGATAGCCAGGAGTTCCCCCATCCCACTCTACCCTGCCAGCCAGCAACGTCTTAGCCTTGTAAGTCTAATAGTCTTTTTACCAGTTTTGTCATCTACGTCCGATGTCGAGTCCCTACTTCCAGTAGCGTCACTCTCGTCATCAGTCCTGTTCATTTGTCTGTCGTTTGCCTCGTTGTCCCGTCTGTTCCGTCTCCTATTTTTCATGTCTGATACATATCTGTTCCTCTCCCTTTTCTAAAGGTCGTCCACAATTGCGTCTAGGAGACTCCACCGATACACATCACGCAATATGTTGTAAATAGCATCTGCTTGCAACGGGACTTGCATCATCTCCCTGCCCGCAGCCGAAAATATGCACTTTAGCACCACGTGCTCCGGCGTCGCCTCCCTTCCGCAATCCCACAGTCCTGTGTCCGTTAGTTTTCTTTCAAAGATAGAAGCTCTGTATGGTCCGTGGTCAGTAATGTAACTAACCAATCCTGGAGAGGGCTGAAGAAAATGCATTTTAAGCCGTTCTACAACACTTGGGAATAACTGGTAGGTCCTCCTACCAACAAATCTGTTTTCCCAATCCGTCTGCCACTCATCTATCAAGACAATTTTTCCCCTGCAATCCATTCATAATACCCTTCCGAGTTAGCTCCTCCACCTTTCTCAGATCTCCTTTCCTCAACCAATACATTGCCGCTCTCTTCCTGACTTCTAAGTCGAGTGGCCAGATACCAAGGGTTACGCACATCACATCAGTTGCTACAGTCTTGTAAGTAGCAGAGAGTCTCAGAAATACACTCCTCTGAAGGCTCCTGATCTTTCTGTTGACTCTTTCGTTCCTCAGATGTTGAGCCTATGCGCTGGCCCCGTAACCCACTATGGAGACTAACACGCCTGGTGGTATTACCTTATCAGCAACATAGACAGCCGAAACCTCGACTGTCCTATACTTATGAGTTTGTTCATGATCCTCAAAGCTCTTCCGCTTATGTTCTCCCCATGTGTCATCAAGCCACGCTTCTCGTCTAACATAAAGCCAAAATATCTGGTGCATATACTACGTCTAATAGTCTGTCTATTAATGGTTATCATGTTTATCATCTCTCTTGAGTGCCCCCCTAAACAGCACGTACGTCGTCTTTGCGGGTGCTAAACTTAGCTTAACTTTCCTGCACCAAGAGTCCAAACCAGTGAGTACTGTATTGTTGTTATTGTTTTTGTTGGAAGAATACGTGTCGATAATAGAAAAAAAAACTGATACTGTGACAAGTAAACAGAAAGAGGTGGCCTAGAAAACTTTAGCCGACGACTTTAATAAAAACACCACATCTGTTCAGAGATCCTCAGAACAATTAAAAATATACTATGAAAACTACAAGAGGAGAGTTAAAAAAGCAACAGCTGATGACAAGGTAAAATGTTTATTTTATGAAACACTTTATAGTACTATACAGTATTAATATTACTATTTCAATAAATTTTAAATATTTGTTTTGTCACTAGCCCTAGCCTAATATGTTTCTTGAATTTATAAATTTGAGCTTAATTGTTTCATGAATTTAATTGTTTTTATTGTCACTAAGCCTAACCTAAGATACTATTTTGTTAATTAATAAATTTGAACTTTATATTTTCATCAAGTCAATTGTTTTCATTGTCACCAAATCTAACCTAACACAATATTTTGTGAAACAATAAGTTTAAACTGTATAGAATCATCAATTTAGATTTTTGTTTATTGATACCAACCCTAACCTAATAATATTTCTGAATTAATTGATTTTATAGTTTCATAAACTTAATTTTTTATTGTTACTAAACTTATCTTAAAATAATATTTTATAAATTAATAAATTTAAAATTTGTAGCTTCATGAATTTAATTATTCTTATTGTGACTAAACCCAACTTAACACATTTTCCAAATTAATAAATTTGATTTTAACAATCCAGATAGTTGGCTCAAGTGTAAAATGTGAAATATTCAAGTTTTTTTTCAGTTGGAATTGTATAAGACTGATGGTGGAACATTTACCATCAACTAGATGATGAAGGAGCAAAACTAATGACACTTCTCAAACCACAATTTGTTCCATTAGTGTATTTAAGTGACAGTGACACAGGATATCACTTTGAACTTTCTGGAGAAGAACAAGCTGAAAAGGTAATTATTTTGTATTGAGTTAAATAGTGGTATTTTGTTTCATGATAAATTAGTACAAAACTGTTATTTATAAATAACAATTGTTTATTATTTTTATAGCAATCAGAAGAGTATCTTGTCAACCCTTCTCATTCAACTATTATTGAGAATCCTGTAGTGGTGGTTTGCAGCAACTCTACATTAATGGAAAATAATCAAAATGAGCTATTACTTTTAAATGATCAAAAAGACCTACCAATCATAAACTCTTCAATGATGTCACCTCCCACAAAAAATAAGAAAATCAATTTCAAAAAATCCTTTTCATTTGATCAAAGTAATTTAGAAGAGTTTACAGATGATAGGTGCTCTGTTGAGAGAAAGAAAATTCAGCTTATTGAAGAAAAACATAAGATGGAAATGAAAGTCCTTCAGACAACATTAGAAGTCCAAGAAAAAGAGCTTCAGATTAAAAAAGCTATGCTGGAAATTAAATTAATTGAACCAAGCAACTTGAAGAATTAAAATTTAACCTAGGCTACTTTGACTATATAATACATATTTATTGTTATTCATGATTATAAAATAAAACTTATTGTGTAATGTAATAATTTGTTCATTTACTAACAAGCTATTGTTATTATCAATTCTCACCTTCCTACCCTTTCCAAGAAAGTTGCATTTATAAGCATTGTTCTGGTTGCAGTAGCAGCACTCCCTCTTTCATTATGACGATTCAAAGGAACATTAACTAGAGGATAAATTCTTGCAGGTATATGTAAATCTTCTAATGGCGGTGGATCATCTTCTCCTCTTTCAAGTAAAATATTATGAAGCACAAAGCACGCAACAATGCACTTCAATGTTGTCGATAACTTTAACCTTAGGCACATTGTAGGGCAGGGAAATCTTCTCTTCACAACGCCAAAAGCTCTCTCAACAGGATTCCTTGTGGCAATATGAGAGTGATTATATAATGCTTCCGCTTAATTAGTTGGATAACTGAGTGGGGTTAGTAAAAAAGCACTGCAAGCATAACCTCCATCAACTAGTAGGATTCCCTAAGGAATGTCTCTATTTTGTAGCTGAGCTCGTAATCGGCTGTTTAAAAATATTATATTGTCATATACAGACCCAGGCCATCGAGTACAACTTTGACGAACTTTAATGAAGCTGCACACACGGCTTGAACGTTTACATAAAAATAGCCCTTTCTGTTTCTATATAGCTCTACCTTCATACCCCCTTGTGAGAGTACAAGAATGTGAGTGCAGTCTATAGTTCCAATAATTATAGGAAGCCTAGCAATAGACACACATTCTTTTTGTAAGAGTGAAATATTTCTTTGATCTACTTGAAGTTGTATTTTATCTCTAGCCATTAAGGCAAGGCGATGAGTCACTTCACGAACAATTCTGCATACAGTAGATTTGTTGACATCTATTAGATCCCCTATCACTATTTGGAATGTGCCATTTGCAAAAGATCTTAGTGTCAATAATCATTGGTTCATTGGTGAAACTGGCACATTCCTTAATGTGAAATGTACTAGATAATCATTTAACAATCCTATCAAATAAACACAAGAACGTTTACTCAATCTAAACCTCATCTCAAATTCTCTATTGCTATATTTAGAGAAAAGTTCCTATCTTTCCCGTAGTTGTCTTGGAACTTGAATATTTTCTATAACCTCATTATATAAATTAAAACTTCTTCATTTGAAGATTACATACTTCACACTTATAAATATAATTCACATTAAAAATAAATTTAGTTATATAAAAATATACTTATTAAATATTACTTAATAAATAAATATTACAAAGTACAAATGATATTTATGAAGAAAATAAAAGTTACAGGTTATGTTAACCATCAACACACTGATCGGGGAATCAAACAGTTGATTTTCAGAAAATTGGCTGGTTAACTTGATCAGAGAGTTGATCAACAATCACGTTCTAATTGTTAATGGTGCGACTGAAAGTGAGGTTTGAGACAATGTTTAGAGATTAACTTACATCTGATTTCTGATCAAGCCACTGATTATTGTTTTTGCTACCGCCCCATAGCCTCTAATTATTTCACATATTTATACATCAGGCCATATGATATAAGTTACGGCTGTCACTTTCTATAGATACCAGTTCATTACCACACTCACCAAAGTACGCCACCTATCCCTATCATGAGCTAGTTCCATCCAGTCCCCCTCATTACACCCTATCTATATTAATCTAGTTCTACCCAGTCCCCCTCATTACACCCT
>CABFWB010004311.1:0-61711 GCA_902151455.1 Timema bartmani
TACTACTGGACAAGGTTAAAAAGGTATTCGAAAGGAGGAATGAGGAATTCAATGTTGAGGAAACTTACCAACACTTTGTGGAGCCAACGGTCGCATAACGTTTGATTCGAAGGAGGTATGGCTCATGTACAGTGTTTTTACGCATAATCCGTGATGGTTAACCAAACAATATAAATTTGGAAGTTAAACGCTATGATGAGTGCGACCGTTATGGACGAAGCCAGGAAAGTGTTAGAAGAACTTCAGGTGGATATTGTATTCTTTAAAGAGCCATATAGTACAGTTGGTGGTAGGATTCAGCAAATACCAGCTACTGCACGAATTGTGACATGAGGAAAATAACTTATGAGTGCAGTAGGGGTTTTTAATAATTATATTACGATCACAAAGGTGGATCAATATTGCAACTAAAAAGTTACTTGCGTCGAAATTATATCGGGAATAGGCGTAGTCATCCTAGTCAATATCTATTTCAAGTTCAGGGAGGATATTGAATAGTACCTAGATTAGATTGAAGTTATAGATGACACTTAAAAGGGAACTCCAATAATATAATTTGCTGATGTCAACGCAAGGTCATCTTTGTGGTTCAGCGACACCCTATTAAGATCATATAGGAGAATAGGCCGATATAGAGTGTACAAGAGGTGTGAGAAGTTGGAAGAGGTTGTAGTTGTGTGACGATTGGACGTATTGAATCATTTAGCTAACCCACCGACTTATGTGGGAAGAGCTGGAGCCAGTTCAAATCTAGATGTAACAATCTGTAACAGGGAGGCGATGGAGATTGTTAGGGACTATAAATTACTAGTGGGATGACCACTAGTGACCACAATATGATCACCCTTGAGATAAGAAGAGAGCTGACTGAAGAAGGAGGGACGGGTTCAAGACTAAGATACAACATCAAAAAGGTGAGTTGGGATAAGCTCAGAGAGTTACCGGTGTTCTAGGAAACCACTATTATAATAATATATAGAAATACATCTTGTTTCTTGGCAACAAATAATAATCATTGCTTGATTTTAAAGAACGAAAGAGTTGGATTAATGAAGTTAAGGCTTATAATAAATATAAACGCTTATGTTACAAGCGATACTGTAAAATAATATTATCCTCGACATACAGGGAGCCTCACGTACAAAGCTAAAAGGATAAAAAAATACTTAGGGATATCATCACCCAAGAAATCAAGGTATTCCATGATAAAAACAGGTATTTTATGTATTAATCACACACATGGGTATCTATTTATTATATTGATACTTCATAATGAATTTGAGTAAGGTTAAACATGTCTTGTTTTTGTAAATAATAACGATATTTTACTTAACTCTTCTTTTATATTCCGCACGGATTCCGTGACGTCTGAACAGCTCACTAAGAAATTAGTATATTTGTTAGAGTAATATATATTTAGAGCTCTTTTTCATAAAGCCTAGTCTCTTAATAAGCAAATATACTATATAAGTCGTTAGTCGACGGACTATTTTCACACATTTTATCTATTAATAAAACAAAATATAAGGCTGTCAAAGAAAAAGAGCCTTGTTGATATCTTTCGACTTTATTTTGTCATGAACTATATTTTGAAAATAACGCATCGCAGAACTAAATATTGTGTTAAAGCAGGACGCCTGCACGGCAATTATCACTTCCTAGTCAAACTTACTTATTTACTTAACTCAAACAATTTTTTTGCTGCAATCAGCCTTACTACCTGTTCGGGATATCCGGAGATTAGAACTAATGGATTAAAGAGTTAGGAATAAGACTTAAGTGTATTTGTACCCTTATTTTAGTGAATTTAGAGCATGGGAAATTTTAAGAGGCAAAAACATGATCGGTACATCTGAAAGGAATTCCATTCGCTATATATCTGTCACCTTGGAACCAATATATTTCGAGATTGACACCCCAGACTATGCAACCTAACAAAATCTAACAAAATAAATAGGAACTACACACAATAAGTGTACGAAGAATATACAGAAAGTAGTCGCAAAATAATATTTTTATTTTATAAACTTTTACAATGATACTTCCAAAGTTCAAATTTATTTAATTAATTAGATCCTACCTCTTTATTTTGAATTTTTTTACGATGTAATTTGTATTATATACAACACGTCTTGCTAGCCATAAAAACTATAACGTGAATTTGCACTTGTTGTGTAGGGATCACAACCATATATATGGGAAGAAATGTAATCTCATTTGCAGGGATAAACATTGATTTTTTTTAAAGTACACCTCAGTATATAATCAGCTAGTATTTTAACCCTGACCTCCCCATAACCAGAAAACCAATACAAGATGAGACAGAAGCCTTTTTGCAGTGAGCTCACTGGTGCGAACTTTACTAGGCAGTCAAAAAACACATTTTTTTCTTTGCGTTTGGGATTACATTTCAGATGTTTATAGTCTATATACTAGATTTTGGTTTGTTATTTTGTAGTTATTTTGTAGTTATTGATAATATCTATCAACATTAATAGCTGCAGATTGCATGACTTGATGTATGGATATAATAAAATGGTTTAAGTAGCTTTAGTAACTACCAGATACTGTTATTTCTAAAAAATCAGAGTATATATATATATATATATATATATATATTTACACACACACACACACGGACATACTAATTAACAATATTTTAAAACTAAAGTAAAATTTATAGAATTACTAAAACTTTATTTACTGGCTCTATGACATTAGAAACTCGAAAATTTGTTACCTCACTCACTAAAGTATGCTACCTATCCCTATCTTGAGCTAATTTTTTCAGTCAACCTTATTACACCTTATCTCTATCCTGAGCTAAATCTATCCAGTCCACCCCATTACACCCTATCCCTATATTTAGCTAATTCTATCCAGTCCACCCCATTACACCCTATCCTTATCTTGATCTAATTCTATTCAGTCCACCTCATTACAATATTTCCCTATATTGAGCTAATTCTATCCAGTCCATCTCATTACACCCTATCCCTATCTTGAGCTGATTCTATCCAGTCTATCTCATTACACCCATATCCCTATCTAGAGCTAATTCTATCCAGTCCATCTCATTACACCCTATCCCTATCTAGAGCTAATTATATTCAGTCTATCTCATTACACCCTATCTCTCTCAGGTCTATCCAAATGTTATTCTCTCATCTACGTCTGGGTCTTCTTTAGTAAGTACTAAATGTTCGCTTAACTTAACATAACTAGAATGAGTAGAAACTTGAGCTAAGCCATAGAAAGAGGTCTATGACTAGATTAAAGCTAATCCATTCTGGCATGACATTAATTGAGGAGTCTGGTTTTTAACACCCGGATTGGTTCACTAAGATTAATTTCCCTAACAGGTTGTCCACCTAAATACATTTAGTACATGCATGCTTATCTTTCGTGTTATTATTTTTCGAATACTAGCTCCCACCCACGCTGAAACTTCCTAAGGGCCTTGACAAAAAATAGAATTGGGAGGGGTTCGCATAATATAATAATGCTTAGGGGCGCAAAAGTTTTGAATCCGCCACAGAGTTTTACACGGTAATCTATAACAATACTGAATTTAATGTTTGAATTAGAGTTAAGGCCAGATCAATAGTTAGATAAGTGCAATAGGTGCAATAGATGTTATTTCAAACAGTGTTCAATGATAAAGGGGGCTCTAGGATAGTGATATTGACAATAGTCTACAGCCATTAGAAGAAGAGGGCATTAGGATAGGTATATTTATAACAGGCTACAGCCGTTAGAAGAAGAGGGCATTAGGAGTATTTATATTCATAAAAGGCTACATCCGATAAAGAAAGAGATCATTAGGGTAGTGATATTGACAAAAGTCAACAGCCTTTAAAGGAAGATGTCATTAGGGTAGTGATATTGACAACATTCACCAGCTATTAGAGGAAGATCTCATTAGTGTAGTGATATTGAGACGTATACAGCTATTAGAGGAAGAGGACATTGGGGTAGTGATATTGAAAACAGTCTACAGCCTTTATAGTATAAGAGGATTAGGGTAGTGATAAGGACAACAGTCTACAAGGATTAGAGGAATAAGCTAATAGGGTAGTGATATTGACAAAAGACAACAGCCTTTAAAGGAAGATGTCATTAGGGTAGTGATATTGACAACAGTCAACAGCCGTTAGAGGAATATGTCATTAGGGTAGTGATGTTGACAAAAGTCAACAGCCGTTAGAGGAAGAGGGCATTAGGGTAGTGATGTTGACAAAAGTCAACAGCCTTTAAAGGAAGAGGCCATTATGGTAGGGATATTGATAACAGTCTACAAAAATCTCAAAAAAGAATCTAGAATACAGTTATGAACACGGACTTAGAGTAACCATTTTAAGCAATTGATAAAAGGAATTACAAAGACTTCTGTAGCTGGAAGGAGGAATAATAATAATAAAGGAAAATATTGTATTAATATATTTAATTTACATAAAATAAATTCTCTTTGTGCTTGATGTTGTTATATAAAAAACAAACAAAATATCATTTGTCAGTGGCAACAAGCCTTTTCAAATTATTTTTAGAATTCAATTTTTATATATTTTAACCTTAAATTAAATTGTACATATTTTTAAAGATTGGAAAGGAATTTAAGTTCTGGATTTGAGAAATATATAATTCAACTTATCAGTAATAATAAATAAAATCTCCTTTCTTATTCTTTTATTCCCTTCTCATTATTTGATCTTTAGTCTTCTATAACTAAATGTTTCGTTTTTATGATACACCATCTTCAGGTTTGAGGAGAACCAATGAATTGTGAAATATTGTTTGGATACTAAAAAATCGTAGGTATAATAAAGTTAAACATAAGAAATGTAAATTAATAGTAAAGAGAAATTAGAAGGTAATATAGGAAATATTAAATAAATAATTACTTAAACTAACAAGCTTATAATTACTTTATTTATAATGACGGTGTTTTGTTTAGAATACATATTGTCGGAAGCTTTGTGAAATTTTGATTTATTATAACTTATGAAAAATTTTGTGGGATAGTCAACAATAATTTGTAAGCTACCAACAAAATCAATAAAATGAAAATCAATTGATAAATGAAATATTGTTGCTAGTATAATATAGATTGTAATTTATATGATGAGTAAATATAGATAGATATATTAATGTTAGTTTTATCAAAGAATGTGGAATTGAGTTAAAATGGGTCACATGAATATACGGTAATAATATTCTTGATTATGGTTCGAATAGGTTTTAATTGTGATGGAGAGAGAGCTAGAATTGTTGAAATGAGGATTACTTTTTTGTTTGACCAAAAATTATAAATTATTTACAATACAGAAAATGTATCTTCGGCCTACACTTAATGTTATTCACATTACATAGAACATAATATTGTGTATAACAACTCGGTGCTAAACTAAATAAAGTTAACATCGTGTGAATAGTACCGGTAACAACTTGATGGTAATGTAAATACAGATAACATTGTATGTGTACTAACAACTTGATGGTTATGTAAATACAAACAACATTGTATGTGTAGTAAAAACTTGATGATAATGTAAATACAGACAACATTGTATGTGTAGTAACAACTTTATTGTAATGTAAATACAAACAACATTTTATGTTTAATAACAACTTGATGGTAATGTAAATACAGACAACATTGTATGTGTAGTAACAACTTGATGGTAATGTAAATACAGACAACATTGTATGTGTAGTAACAACATTATTGTAATGTAAATACAGACTACATTGTATGTGTAGTAACAACTTGATGGTTATGTAAATACAGACAACATTGTATGTGTACTAACAACTTGATGGTTATGTAAATACAAACAACATTGTATGTGTAGTAAAAACTTGATGATAATGTAAATACAGACAAAATTGTATGTGTAGTAACAACTGTAATGTAAATACAGACAACATTGTATGTGTAGTAACAACTTTATTGTAATGTAAATACAAACAACATTTTATGTTTAGTAACAACTTGATGGTAATGTAAATACAGACAACATTGTATGTGTAGTAACAACTTGATGGTAATGTAAATACAGACAACATTGTATGTGTAGTAACAATTTTATGATAATGTAAATACAGAGAACATCATAATTATGTGTATACTCTACACTTGTCAAACACACTAGGAGTGTTCATTCAGTCAAATGGATCGTACTAATTTATAAAATACAAATTGTTTTTCTTTAGTTTTACGTGATATTATGGGAAATAATTACAATTATATTAATTTGTTTATAAAATATTCTATTTACCTTTTCTGATTAACATTTATATTTCTAATGCATATTTAGTAGGATATTTCTTAATTGTTAATGTTCTAGGACGAGGGTAAATCACTCAACCTGTGATCCACCAATTTATATATTTGTTTTTCGAAATTGAATTATTTTTACTGCGAGTTTCGGAGGAAGCCATTTTCTTTTTTCTTGATCTTATTTGATTGTTTGGTAGAATGTTCGTAGTTTAGAATTGTGGTCTTTTCAATTATGTGAAGGCTCATTAACTTAAAATTTAGATCGAGACCGGATTCCAAAATGTCATCGAAATTCATAATAATATTTGGATCTTCATGTAAATTCTTTTGTTTGAATTTATCTTGATTTTAATCACTTGAACTGCCATCTCTTCCAGCGGATAGTCTTTCACGGTCATTTTGTACCCTGCAACACACATCATAGCTTATCTTAGAATCCATCTCGTTTTAATAAATACCACATTAACTGACAGGAATAAAAACCCGAGAACTTTGATTTGGAGACAAAGATCTACAAGGTAACTTAAAATAATGTGGTATAAATTATTTGATTAAATTTTGCCATATTTGGTGGTTTTGAATCTCTGTCTATTACACGTTTAATAATAAATTTAAGAATTTATTGTCTACCTGTTAAAATATTATCGCTCTATTTCTAATGTGTGATTTATTTTAACATCCTAAACTTAAAAAAAGTATTATTAAGTTGGTAATAATAGTGGCCTGTAGCGCACAAATTATTCTAACACTATTCATAAGAAACAAACAATCTAACTGTTCTAATCCTTGTAGCTGTAATGATAACCGGGTATTAGCAATTGGGACATCCAGGCTATTGTTATTTCATTTAATCTTTATCATCTTCATTATAAATAAGCAATATTATAAATAGATACCCATGCATAAGATTCCTACAGAAAATACTTGTTTTTAATATTGAATACCTTGATTAGATGGCAGAGTATCTTGGGTGATGATATCACTTATCATATTTTTTTACTTTTAGCCTCGTATGTGAGGCTCCCGTAATGTCGCGGATAATATTATATTACAGTATCACGTGTAATATTGGTGGTTATATTTCTTATAAATCTTAGCTTCATTAATCAAACTCTTTCGTTTTTACAATCTATCAATGGTTAGTATTTGTTAATAGGAAACATGATGTATTTCAATATACGTAAGTAGTATAATATTTCCATGTTATATGCACCATTATTTAAAACTTCATGTTGTGTTTCCCGTCACCAGCCAATAGAATAGACTCAAAATCTTTTACAATATAAGCTCCCTTCTTCATTTAAACAATCTAAAAATTGTAAATATCAAATTAGCCATTTTAATACAAAATTAAAATAAAGTGTTTCGACATGCTGAATCTCTTTATTTTTCTAAGCTCTATACAATTTAATGATCGAAAGAACATAATTTTAACCGTAGTAAGAGTACTTCAAGGTTCTTAAAGATTTATTGGTATTAATTAGGATGATATACGTCATTTAGAACAATATTTATTATTGTGAAACAACAGCTATGCAGTGATATAAAATAATTTAAGTTTAAATTAACGTAAAAGTTGTATGTGTATTTGCTACTAGATTTGACCAGTCTTATTAATTGTAGCTCAGCACATTTCACCCCTAGGTCACAGGGGGAGGCGCGGTCTTTATTTTCTCTCCTTTGAGTTACGAATATTTCATAAACTACGAGATCTCTTTAATTTTAAATTATTTTCATATAACTAAAGAGATAACATTGAAATGGTACTTTTTGACGTCGAGATTCCGTGGAATCATTTCGTTTTATATGCTTTAGAAACACAAAAGGAGCGTTTTTGATTCTATCAGTCTTGTCTGTATCTAGGCCTAAAGTCGAAACCATTTTACCGAGGGTTGAAACTTTGTATCTAGGGTAGTTAAGAGGCTATCCATGGGAGTGTTTGGAACTATCCATACCTATGAATTTAGAAGAAGGGGCCCATGCTTGTACATGCTAGAATAACAAAAAAAATTGGAGAGAGATCTAAAGGAATTGGTGGCAAGGTACATCGGTTGGATGAACTAGTAGCACCTGCAGAAAAAGGGAAGAAATAAGAGGGGGAAAATCATGGAGCAGGGTTAGAAGAGTAAAACAACCCGAGTGGTTAGGTTGACCTTTCAGATCCGGGCCAGATATGTGGGAATTTTGAGGAGACTATCCAGCTTTCAAGGTTAGAGAAGCAACAAATTTAGCGATGAGGCATATGGTCAGGACTGGTCATGATAAGAGAGGATCCATAGCTTTCCCTACCCCTGAAGCTTTATATAGGATCCAGCTCAGATCGATGAACCTCCAAACAGATGCTAAGCTACTACTGGACAAGGTGAAAAAGGTGTTTGAAAGGAAGAGTGAAGAATTCAAAGTTGAGGAATCTTACCAACACTTTATGAAGCCAACGGTCGCATAACGTTTTATTCAAAGGAGGTTTGGCTCAAATTATATGTTTTCATGCATAATCCGTGATGGTAAACTAAACAATAGAAATTGTGCACTTAAATGCTATGTGGAGTGCGACCGTTATGGACGAGAACAGGAAAGTTGTAGAGGAACTTCAGATGGATATTGTATACTTTCAAGAGTTTTACAGTACAGTTGGTGGTAGGATTCAGCAAATACCAGCTACTAAACGAGTTGTGACAGTAGCAAATCACTGATGAGTGCAGTAGTGGTTTTTAATAATTATATTACGGTAGCAAAGGTGGATCAGTATTGCATCGAAAAGGTTACTTGCGTCGAAATTATATCGGAAATAGGCGTAGTCATCCTAGTTAATATGTATTTCCAGTTCAGGGAGGATATTGAACCGTACCATCAGATAGAAGTGATATATGACACTTACAAGGGAACTCCAATAATATATCTTGCTGATGTAAACTCATGGTCATCTTTGTGGTTCAGTGACAACCTATTAAGGTCAGATGGTAGAATAGATTGATATAGAGCGTATAAGAGGTGTGAGAAGTTGGAAGAGGTCATAGCTGTGAGACAATTGGAAGTATTGAATCATTTAGGTAACCCACCGACTTATGTGGGAAGAGCTGAAGCCAGTTCAAATATAGATGTGACAATCTGTAACTGGGAGGCGCTGGAGATGGTTAGGGACTGGAATGTACTGGATGGGATGACCACTAGTAACCACAATATGATCACCTTTGAGATAGGAATAGAGGTGACTGAAGAAGGAGGGACGGGTTCAAGAATCAGACACAACATAAATAAGGCGATTTGGGATAATCTCAGAAAGTTATTGATGTTTCCAACGGATTTGTAAAAAGGTGGGAATATCAATGCTAGTGCAAGAGGGTTCAAGTGCTCAATAAGTAGAGCCATGAGGATTTCGATTCCAGCAATAAGAGAAATATTGAAGGTTTGTAATAGACTTTGGGGAGAGAAACTTGGAAGACAAAGAGGAAGTATGAGGGTAGTGTGCAGGCGGTAATAGGGATGCTCAAACCTTGATGACCAAGCTCTACTCCTCACCATTTATAGCAACAAGAAGGAGGAATTTATCTACCCTGACGTACGTCAAGAGGGAGAGCTGGGAGCGTTATATACAGGAAGAATTAAGGAACAACGCTTGGGGAGTACCCTTTCAAGTAGCGACAGGGAAAATAAGGCCCCCAACAAGGATTTCTACGTTAAGAACGTGAAATGGAGGAATGACTTCTTGTTGGGAGGAATATTCATAAGCTCTTAATAATCCATAATCAATTTGGTTCTAAATGACTTATTTAAACCAATACATACAAATAAAACTTAAATGACCTTGATGGTCCCTTTCTCCGGTTGATATAATTTCGTCTTCCTTCTGACTTTAAATTGTCAAGAACTTTTAAAAAAAAGAGCTATAACCAAGTAGAAACACTTTACTGTGAATTTATATTAAAAAGGCTAATTATATCCTTACAATCTTTTAGATTGTTTAAAAGAAGAAGGGGGATTATATTGTAAAGGTTTTGAAGGCTGTTCTACTGGCTAGTGACAGAACACAAAGCATAATGCTATAAATAGTGATTTTTTTAACATGAAAGTATTCTGGTAGTTTTATTTAAATTATTTACTTTATATATGAAAAATAAGTATTTAAATTAGATAAAATAAAACACAGCTGTAATATGTATCTAGGAAACCACTATTATAATATATAGAAATACATCTTGTTTCCTGGCAACAAATACTAATCATTGCTTGATTGTAAAGAATGAAAGAGTTTGATTAATGAAGGAATCTGTATGAATCTCACACATGGAAATCTATTTATTGTATTGCTACTTTATAATAAAATTGAGTAAGGTTAAACATGTCCTGGTTTTGTAAATAATAACGATTTTTTATTTAACTTTTCTTTTATATTTCACACGGATTCCGTGACGTTGATACAGCTACCAATTTCCCAACGAATCAATCCGCGCAGACGAATCCAGCCCGTCTGAGCGTAGTTCTTTCCTGGTCAAAGATGCCACACGTAAAAAAAAACCTTTCTCATACGGTAGAGTGTCTGTATACTGAGCTAGGGATTTAGGGTTCGTGTCCTGGCATGGCCGAAATATTAATCATTGTTGAAATTCAGGTTTCCTCTTTCACAGAGATGAATTAATGGCCGGGGGCCTGGATGTTGTGTCTCTTTTAAATTTAAGTTTGTTTATAAGTCATCTGCTAATATACTCGGTTTAGAAAGTGCACGTTAATAAACTCAAATAAAATTTAAAATATATTACAAACAAAATGGCAATGCTAGTCATCCCATGAATATGTCTTTGCGTGGACTTTTTATGATAAGTATTTTCAAATTTGTATTATATCTTTGCAAATATTTGAGATATGAAATAACTTATCACTGGAAATTGTAATATTATTATATATAAAAATCTTTTACTTAAAATAGGCCTGCATTTCATATAAAAACCCACAATTTCTGAGCTATAAGCAAATATATATAGCTCAGAAATTGTTGGTTTTAATAAAAATGTATTTTTTATTCAAAACTTTGAAATAGGAGATTGATTTTTAAGTTGGTTGTGGATAGAGATATTTCACTTTTCTCAATGATATATCTTTATAACCAGTGAAGTAGAACCTTGACATTTTAAATGAAGCCTCTTTTCTGAAACTGGGTGACTCGTTTTTTAATAGTTTAAAAAAAATTCATCCCCTAACACAAAAAAAGTGTGGATCTTCGAGTACATCATCTCAACCCGAGGTAGGCCTACTTGGTTCATTGTCATCGGATCTTCAGCAGCAGGTAGGATCTCACCACATCTACTTAAGCGCACATTAAAATAATTAATTATTTCTCTCAAATAAATTAAAATCAATATTAATTTTAAAATGATACAGATCTCCCAGTTTTAGAAATATTCGTGACTCTGAGGAGAGAAAATAATGACCGCGCCTCCCCTCTGTGACCTAGGGGTGAAACGTGCTGACCTCCAAAACTGGTCAAGTCTAGTAGCAAATACACATACTACTTTTACGCCAATTAGAACTTTAGTTATTCAAGATCACTTATGTTTCCTGCATAGCTGTTTTTCCCCATTTGTTCTAAATGACGTATATTAACCATTACATAAAAATATAGCTTAAAATACCTTGAAGGAACCTTCCTTCATTTGATATTATATCTTCTTCTTTTTGGCTTTAAAGTGTCCAGAGCTTTAAAAAAAGAACAATTCGAGCAAATAGGAACATTTTATTTTCATTCTGTATTAAAAGGGCTGAAATGATATTTAAAATTTTTAGATTTTTTAAAAGAAGAACAGGGCCTATGTTGTAAAAGTTTTGGAGACTGTTCTACTGGCTGGTGACTGAACACATATAATGAAGTTTTGAATAGCGATATAATTTTATGTGAAAATATTATCGTACCCGGTACTAACAATATAGTTTCATTTATATTATGGAACATATGTATGAAAAATAAATATTTTAACTAGATAAAATGAAAACACAAAAATAATCTGTATCTAGGATACCACTATTATAATAATTAGAAATAAATCATGTTTTCTGGCAACAAATACTAATCATTTCTTGATTAAGAAAAACGAAGAAGTTCGACTAATGAATCTAAGATTAATGAGATATATAGGAGCCATTATTATTATTATTATTATTATTATAATTAGCATCGCGCCTTACTACCCGTTCATGTTTTACGCACTTATGCTAATGTGTAATGTAAGGGTGATTGTGAGATAAAATGAAGGAACCACAGTTTAACGTGGAATCCGAGCCAAGGTGGAGGCTCGGCATTCCACACATTCACAAGGTATGATTAATACACGTATTGTCAGAGGTGAAAGAAGGCTTTAGCAATCAGCTAGGTATCTATTGATTATGTTGATACTTTATAATGTGAGTAAGGTTAACTGAAACAGTACTTTCCTAACCTATTATAGTAGTTAGGAAATGTGTGTATAGCCCATACGGGTAGTAAGACGCGGTGTTATAATTGAATTATAAAATATCAATATTCACTACCTCAAAATAATAAAATAAATTAAAATTTAAATGAGCTTAAGGGCACAAGTTTGACCCTAGATAATTGGTTTTTAAATTAAAAATAGAAATTGATATTTTAAACCCAAGAACAGAGGCTGGAATTTTAAGTTAAAATATATAACTAATATAATCAATTATTAACATCTTGTCATGAGGGTTTTAAGTCTAATTTTCAACAAATTAGTAATACCTTTTTTGTAAATGTACAATTACTGAGGATTCACAAAATAGATGTAATAAAAATATTAAGACCTATGATAAAGTAAATTTATAAACAGAATGTAATGAAGTAATCTCTTGCGTTTATAACTAATTATATTAGTTAAATTAAAGATAAATACTAATTTAAAAATTGTTGTCCTAAATTTGAATAAAACATAAATTCTCAAAAATTAAAATCTAGAGCTAGATCAGTTCAGTTCTATTCCCATGTCCAAGCCTACTATGATCATGTGATGTGATTAAATTATATTCTAATTCCACTCATTACTTTTGACTTTATCAACTTTAAAAATGTAGTTTGTCCATTTAATTGATTTACTTTATTTTATTTTGGTGAGCATTGTTTTACCAACCGTTCAAACTAAGCACAATTTTACATTATTAGAGAAAGAGGCCCAGATGGTTAAGGTCATTCGAATATCAACATTTTATTGCATTATTTTAATAAGTGTATAAATATAAGCTATAAATATTGATTCAATGATATCAAATCATTACATTTTCTCAAGTTACAAGTAGTCAAACTTGATATTTTATACATTTTACGTACTCATTTTAAGGTAAAGAAGTTAATACATGGAGATTAAATTTATTCTAGCTAGACATACATATGAAGTGTACGAAATGAAGTATTTACATTATTTTAAATAAAAATATTTTTTAATCTATAAGCTACTTAATAGTTGTACAGTTATATCATTTTTGATCTTATAAGTACTTTTCGTTTTATACGCCGACATTTTGACTTTATATATATATTAAGTACATAATGTAGTTATTTACAATGTGTTTGGTTTATTAGCCTAACTCTACTATTTTATTTTATTATGGACACCGAATTGATCAAGGTAAATGTAGATTTGTTGTGTCTATTTCCTGAAACTTCTTGCTTTGACTGTGCTTACCAATAACCCAGACTAGCCGACCAAGGCAGGATCGGGCTACCCTGACTAATGACTCACCTTTAAGTGTTTTTTTTTTAGCACTGCATCCTACCGTTGAATATATATAGCCTATATTATATATGTCGCTAAGCAATGTTAAAATTCTACTCCAAACAACTAATGTTGGATTCATTCGTTTATTTTGTTAAAAATCCAGATATAAAAGGTTTTTCCCCTACCAAAATACTACTACATAGAATTATTCTGGTAGTAAAAAAGACCTGCCAGACTTGACATCATTGACAACTCAAGCGCTTAGTTCCATAGATCACCACTAGAAAGCATTAACAACCTTTTCTTTTCATATTTGACAGGTGACCTCGAAAGGTGGGCTATAATACATTCCTCCCCCTCCCAACTACTTTTGTTAAAAGGGAAAACGCAACTTGAAGGAAGGGTCTTTTCTTTTCACATTAGACCGGTGACCTTGAAGAAGGGGTTAAAACCATCCCACCATCTAACCTCTCCTGAAAGATAAATTCAATTTACCATTAATTATATTAAACAAGTAAGTATTTTTCTAAATTAATATTAAACTTAAACTTTTTATTGTGGATTAAAAAAATGGCGGCACACACTTTATTATGAAAGGCAAGTTCAATCTTTCCTTTCACATTGAGGTTTCGTAGTTTCTTTATTCTTCATTAAATTTAACTATTGTGATCTGCCTGATAGTCATTATAATTTAATAGTACTTTACATTCAAATTATAAAGATGTTAAAAATTTCACTAATATAGTCCAAACAATCTACGCAAAGAAAGAGATTTTGACTACAGGAATTGACAAAATTTGATTGGATTTTTAGTGTCTAGTGGTAAAATCCTTTCTGAAGACCTAGAAAAGTCAAACTGGAAGTAAGCCCATTGGACTCTTAGTGTCTGGTGGTAAAATACTATCTGAAGACGTAGAAAAGCCAGACAGGAACTTGCCCCATTGGAATCCTAGTGTCTGGTGGTACAATACCATCTGAAGACTTTGAAAAGTCAGACAGGAAGTTGGCCTATTGGACTCGTATTTAATACATTTAAATAAAACTCGAAGGACCCTTCCTCGGGTTATTATTATATCGTCTCCTTTCTATCATTAAATTGTCCAGAGCTTAAAAAAAAGTTTTGGCAAAAAAATAACACTTTATTTGGAATTTGTATTAAAATTTTATGATTTTTTAATGAAGAATGGAGCTTATAATATATAGGTTTCTGAGACTGATCTACTGGCTGGTGACGGGACACACAACATGAAGTTTTAAATACCGATGAATATAACATGAAAATTTTATGCTACCAACACCATAGTTTCATTTAAATTATTTTTTATACGTATGAAAAATAAATATTTTAACTTGATAAAATAAAACGCAACAATAATATGTATCTAGGAAACCACTATTATAATATATTGAAATACATCATGTTTCCTGGCAAAAAAAATATTTATCATTGCTTTATTGTAAAAGAACGAATGAGTTTGATTAATGAAGCTAAGATTTATAAGAAATATAAACACAAATATTACACTCAATACTGTAATATAATTTTATCTATGACATTACGGGATTCTCACATACGAGGCTAAAAGGATAAAACGATACAAATGGATATCATAACCTAAGTTACCGTGCCATCTAATCAAGGTATTCCATGAAAAAAATATGTATTTTCTGTAGGAATCTCACTCATGGGTATCTATTTATTATATTGCTTATTTATAATGAAGTTGAGTAAGGTTAAACAGGTTTAGGTTTTGTAAATATTAACGATGTTTTATTTAACTTTTCTTTTATATTCCACACTCATTCCGTGACGTCTGAACAGCTACCAATTTCCTTACGGATCAAACCGCGCTGACGTATATCCCCCGTCTGATGGTAGTTCCTTCCCGGTCAAAGATGCCACACTTAAAAAAAGTTATCTCATTCGGTAGAGTGTCTGTATACTGAGTTAGGGATTTAGGTTTTGTGTCCTGGCATGGCCGAAATATTTATCGTTGGTGAAATGTGGGTTTCCTCTTTCACAGTGATGAATTAACGGCCGGGGGCCTGGATGCTGTGTCTTTTTCAGAGTTAAGTTTGTTTATAAGTCGTGTGCTGATATACACGGTTGAGAAAGTGCACGTTAATAAACTAAAAAATATATATAAAAAAATACCAATAAAATGGCAAAGCTAATAATCCCATGGAAATGTCTTTGAGTGTACTTTTTATGAGGGGGATTTCAAATTTTGATTATATCTTTGCAACTAATGAGATATGAAATAACTTATCATTGTAAAACTGTAAAACTATTAATTGTAAAAATATTTTACTTGAAGTGACCTATTTATTTTTTTATAAAAACCAACAGTTTCTGAACTATCAGCAAATATATATAGCTCAGAAACTGTTGGTTTTTATATAAATTTATATTTTATTCAAAACTTTGAAATAGGAGATTGATTGTTATACTCGTTGGTGTATAGAGTTATTCCTCTTTTCTCAATGTTTTTAATAATACTTAGCACCACGATTTACTATTCGTTCAGGTTATACGATTAAGAACTAATTACGATAGTGGACTAGGAGTTGGGAAGGTTGAATGTACAGGAAGTGATTCATGAAAGCAATTTAAATAGGCTCAAAAAAACAATGAAAGAAGATAAGTAATAGGGCTCTGTTATATTAAATAATAACAATGAATAATAATAATGATAAATTATATTAATTATAATATTAAATAATATTAATAAATAACTATACAATAATACAAAATTATAAATAATACATTATATTATATAATAATACTTAATAATAATGTTAATGATGATTATGATGATGATATTGAAAATGATATTTATAAATAATAAATAAAAATAAACAATAATAGTAATTAATAACAAATAATTTTAATTATAATTAAATAATAAATAAATAAAATAATATAAAAATAAATAATGATGAAGATGATAACAATTTTAGTAATCATAATAAATAATAAAAATAATAAATAAATAGTATTGATAAAAGCAAAAAATATAAATAAATAATAAATAATAATAAATTAATATAAATAATACTGATGATAAATGATAAATATTTAAATGATAAATAATATTAAAAATATAAATCATAAATAATAATTAATAATAAATAATAATAAAACCAATAATACATTAGAAATATTAATAAATAAATATTAATATAATAAATAAATCATTAGAAGAATTAAAATAAAAAATAATTAAAATAAATTATAAATTAAAATGATGAGTATAAGAATAAATAACAATAATTATAATAATAGTAGTATTAAATAATAATTAATAATAAATGATAATAAAAATATATAATACTAATAATGAATAATAAATATAAATATTTAATAAATAATGATTAATAATAAATAAGAATAAATGATTTATTTGTAATAATAAATAACAATATTAATATATAGACAATAATAATTATAAAATTATAATTAGTAAATGATAATATATAATAAAAATAATAATAATAAATAATATTAATTATTAATAAATGATCAATAATCACGAATCATAAAAAATAATTATAATAAATAAAAATATTATTTATAATAATAAGTCATAATAATAATTGATGATTGATGATTAATGAATAATTAATGATGATTGTGATCGTGATGCTAATGGTGATTATGATAATAGTAGTAATAATAGTAATAATGATAATCAATCAATGTTTATTTAGGATATAAAAGAAAATTATATTATTGATTTTTGATGCAATCCTGACGTACCTAAAGTACATCTTCAGGTCTTGCAGTTATATAATACAAATAACATTAAAAAAAAAAAATAATAATAAAAATATTTAAAAAAAATGTTTTACACATATCATAACATCTCGTCTCAAAAATATTTACATAGTAGTTTGATGCATGCCTTGAAGTATCCAGTATTAAATTTTACTTTTCGCTATGTTTATATGAGGGATAACAATAAGGATGTAAATAATGATATTAATAATAATAGATAATAATAAATAATAATAAATATTAAAAATTAGTAATGATAAAATAATAGTAATAATAATTAAAATATATAATAAATAATAAAAATATTTTATAAATATTAATCAATAAAATAAAAATAATTAAATATTCTTGAAATAAAAATAAATAAAAAAATTAGATGATATTTTAAAATAGAAATAATATTAACTTAAAATAATCAATACATAATAAAAAGTATATAATAAAAGATGATGAAGATGTGATGTGATGATGATGATTATGATTGTGTTGATAGTTATGATAGTGATAAAATGATAAAAATAATATTAATAATATTAATAAATAATGATAATTATAAATAACATTACTAATGAAAACAATAAATAAGTATATTAATGATAACAGTATATAATAATAAATAGTAATGATTAAAATAATAGTAAGTAATAATAATAAATTATAATAATAAATAGTAATAAAAGTAATAAATTATAATTAATAATAAAAAAATAAAAAAATAGTAAAAATTAAAATATAATAAATAATAATTATTACTATAGTAAATAATAATTAAATAATATATGAAGAATAAAATAAACATATATGTTAACAAAAATTAATATTTAATTAAATTAAATATTAATAATTATACTAACAAAAATCAATAAAAGTAAAAATAAATAATAAATAAATTAAAATAAATAAATAATAATAAATAATAATACTAATAAACAATTATAGTTAATAATAAATAATACTAATAGACAACTATAATTAATAATAAATATTTTTTTTATTATAACAATAATAAATAATAATAAAATAATACATGAAAAATAAAAATAATAAATATTAAATAATTATTTAAAAAAATTATAATTATGTTTTATAAAAATCAATAAAAGTAAGGAAAAATAATAAATAATAATATATAAATTATAAATAATATTAATAAATAATAATATTAATTAATATTAAAAATTATAATTTATAAAAAACAAATATAAATAATATAAATAATAATACATATTAATAAAGATAGAATTATAAATAATAATTATTTGTATAGTAACAAATAAAAATAATTAAATTATAAATAATAGTAATGATAAATAATATTAAAGATACTATTTGATAGTAGTAAATAATAATAGAAATGTTAATGATAAATAATTTTAAACATGATATTAAATAGTAAATAATACTAAAATAATTATGAATAATATTAGGTAATGATATTACAAATAATAATAAATAATAAATATAAATATAAAATTTTAATTCATATAAAAATAATGGTGATTGAGATAATAAGAATAAATAAAAATAAATAATAAATATATATATTAAGAATATTAAAATAATTAATAAATTTAAATAATAATTTTTAATATTAATTAAATAAAAAATTATTATAATATGTAATCGTTATTATAGTATTGATGATAAATAATATTATTAATAGCAATAAATATTTAAAAAAATTATTATCATAATAATGATATAATAATGATAGTAAAATTAGTAATAATTTATATTCATAAATAATAAATAAATAATAATGATGATTATAAATGATTAAATAATGATGATAATTAATAATAAATAACAAATATAATAAATTATTCTGAATAATATTAAATGAAAATAAATCAATATAATAAGAAATAATAAAATAATATAGATTATAAATAATAATTTATAACAAATAATAATAAATGACAAATGATTAATAATTATAAGAATAAAATAAATATTCATAATACATATTTTAATTAAAATAAATAAAATTAATAATAACAATGAATTAAAATTACAATAATAAATAATGATAATATATTTTACTAAATAACTTATTATTATAAATCTTAATAATAATGATTTCTCATTTTAATAAACATAATAATAAATATTAATATGTCATGTAAATTAACAAATATCAATAATAAATAATAAATAATAATAAATAATTATAAATATTTGAAATAATAATAAAAATATATAATAATAATAACAAATCATAATAATAATAGATGAATAATTAATGATGATCTTGATGGTGATGGTAATTGTAATAATGATAATGAAGATACCAAAATTGATGATAATAATTTTTATAGTCAGATATATATAATATTAAAATAAAAAATAAAAAATATAAATAATAAATATTAATAAAAAATAATAAATATTATTAAATGATAATAATAAATAATAACAATAAATAAATTATTAATAAGAACAATAAATTTAACAAAAAAATATCATTAAATTAAATAATAATAAAAAATAATAATAATTAATAAATATTTATAATTAGCAATAGGTAATAATTTTTAAATAATAATAAATAAATAATAAATGATGATTTGATGTTATCATGGTTATGGTGATGGTGATGGTGATGATAATGAAATAGATGAGGATTATGATAATAATAAATGATAATAATAACGATAATTATATTATTAATAATAGCTATATGTAATATTAATTATTATTATTAATAATAATAAATAATATTTATTATATCAATAAATATTAAATAATAATTAATCATAATAATAAAGTTAATTATTATTTCTATGATGATATTTATAATAATGATAGTTATACTTATGATAATAATAAAAATAAGTTATATTAATAAATAAAAATAAATTATTATGGATTTTAATTAAAATAAACAATAATAAATAATAGACTAACAAATAATAATAAATAAAAATAATTAATCATACATAGTAATTAATAATAAATAATATATAAAAATAATCAATAATAATGATAGTGATAATAAATAAAATATAATAATAAAAGTAAATAATAGTAATATCAAATGACAATAAATTATAATATTAATATATAATATAAATAAATAATCAATAAAATATATTATAAATAATAATTATAACTATAATAAATTATAATTAATAATAATAAATATTAAATTATAAAGATGATAATAATAATAATACTAATAATAATGCAATCTAATTTTTAATTGATAATAATGAATACTAATGATAATAATAATGAAATAACTATATATTTTTAAATGATGGTAATTAAAATAATAATATATATTAATAATAAATAATAAATAGTATCAATAAGTTATAGTAGTGAATTAATTAATAATAATTGATAATAATACCGGAAGCAGTAAGTAAAGAAGTATAGGACACACAGACATGGGACCCTGGATAATACTGCCCCATTTTCTCCTCTTCAGTCAGTGCTGAACGCAGAAATACTCTCTCAGCGGCCGAATTCGTCATTTAGAGAAAAATGTATGCGTTGTACCTTGGAGTTGATATCATTATTATGACTACCAAAACGTCTTACTACCGTTAGGTTTATACACACTTACAATCATGTGTAGAGGTAGGGTGCTTGTGATACGAGATGAAGGACCTACAGTTAAACGTGGGATCCGAACCACGGTGGAGGCCTAGCATTCCACACATTCACAAGTTGTGATTAATACACGTGTTGTCAGAGGTGAAGGAAGGGTTTGGAAATCTGATAAATCTATGTCGGGACCGAGGATTTAACCCCGGATTCCCAGCACAACAGTCCAAAACCTTATCCATAGACCACCAGATTACCATAATTAATTAATTATTTTATGATTCAATAATTTGTTTGAATTCATAAGTATTTTTTAAAGCACGTTATAAAATCAATTATTATCAATTATTTTAAACATAATACATTTTTCTCTTTCTATAGATAGGCTGCGTGACTACCTGTGATGGTAGCGTCTAAACATATATATATATACATATAGCTGAAAATGTACAAATATACTAAGGAAAAAGTTAAATTGTAAAACTGTTTTTTCTTTTAATGTTGACAAAAATTACTAATCCGATGATTTAAATTGTGTTATATATGGCTTTTTTTTTTTAAAGGTAGGCCTATTCAATACTATTTCTTATTTCATCTCAATACGTACTGATTAATTTAGTTCTGATTTGTTTACTACCGGTCCAAGTGACTTTCATTTAGTAGGAAATAAAAAATCTCTGATCTTAAGTGGAGTGAAGAAGCAAGACATTATATTTGATAAATAATATCTTGAGAATGTAAATGATTGGGTTTGTCTTACTTTTAAAAACTTTTTATTATTCTTGTACTTGTGTTCCCGTATTTATTATTGCTATGTATATTTATTTAAATGAAAATTGATATTTATAAAATTATACTATGTAACTTCCCAATATAATCCTTAAATTGAAAAATGGTACCTGGACACGGGAATTGAACCCGGAACATTTGGCTTGGTACTACTGAGCTATCTAGGAATTGTCCCGTCCCTAGGGTCAAATATAATAACTTTGCTATTTAATCCAGCATGGTAATTATATGGCGTATAGTTTTTCCTAATAGGTGTTTGGAAAATTAGTACTGGTATAACTTTCACAGGCATGGATATATTTCAATTAATGGTATTTATTTTACTTTATCCAAAAAAAGAGTTTACCCATTGCTATTTTACTCAATTAATGTTACAAATTTCATTAGCTCATTGAACAATATATATTTTTTAATATTTGTTATTCCCTCCTATGTAAAATATATTACAAATCATTCTCTCACATGGCTTGTCTTTCCCACATACTTCAAATATAATAAAACGTCATAATCTAATATAATCATCATTCGTTTTTGAAATTTTAATTTATATTTTATTTAGTACATGTATATTTTTAATTTTGCCCTGAACACTTTTCAGACCTATTAACATTTCCTCTCAATTTTAATTTTTTACTTACTTACTTACTTACTTACTTACTCATACTACGGCATTGAAAGTTCATATAGAGGGTAATTAATACAAAACTTTGTTATAAAACAAATCCTTGGAACTAGGAACAAATAAGTTTATTTTTAAGTAAATGGTAAATCAAGAGTCTAGCTTAATAAACTACTAACATAACATTAATATGCAATGCACTCTATTAGAAAATAAATATTTAGGCAGAAATTACAGGCCAGTATAAATATAGATCACACAGAGCATTCTGAATAACATTTAGATAATATTTGGTAATCTCTCATTTGAAAAGAGTTCAATCACGTATTTATTTGTAAGAAAAGGAGTTGACAGTGGGCTTATAAACTTAAAGGCAAGATACACAATTCTGTGAGGAAAGGAATTAGAATTATTTACATGCAAACATAATTTTAGCTAGTAGGTAAGGTTACTAGAATTTAGACTTGAAAGGGGTTATCAGTTTTAATACAATCCAACCCGAGGGCCACAGAACTAACGAGTATAGTTGGGGACCGCATCATAATCGGCTAATTTTTTCAAGTGTATTTAATTGATCATTGGAGTGTAAGGAAATATGACTAACGCGGATATTATAAAATTTAGAGCACAATTGAGTGTATTACTGAATGAAAATTAGTTAGAGCATTCATAAATTTTCTCATACAAGTCAAAGCTTTCCGTTTCTTGGCTAAAAGCATCAATTTAACTTCAGTAGATTACTTTTACAAGAAACTTCGCCAGCCGCTATAATTACAATTGTGATAAAACTTAATCATCTTAAGTTTACTCTGTTCTAAACCAGAATGTTGTTTAGCTGCATAAAAAATTACAACACACCAATAAATCCTACCAAACCTATATTTATAATATATAGTCTCTTGCATAATATTTTCTTTACTAACATGTCCTAGAATAAAATAATCGAAATTCAAAAAAGAGCCAATATTTTTATAAAACAATAAATAACTTAACATGTGCATGTGACGTGTTAATACTCACTAATCTTTTATAACATTATAAGAATGGTATAAAAAGTTCATAATATGTCATTCTAATTAAATGTTTAAAAGAGTTTTTATAATAATAAAATAAGAATAAATTCCTAGCAAAAATTTAAAAAAAATACTTGTTAATGTAAGAAATACAAAATTATATTAATAATAATAATAATAATAATAATAATAATAATAATAATAAAATAATATTAAATAATAATATAAATATTGATGATAAATAATAATTACAATAATTATTAATTATAAATTAATTACACATAATAATAAGTAATAAAATATAAATAATATAATAATAAGTAAAACAATAAATAATAATAAATAATAGATGATTATTATTGATGAATGATGAATGATTAAAGATGATGAATGATGAATGATGATGGAATGATGTTGATCGTGATGGTTATGATGATGATAATAATAAAAATAATAAATATTAATAAACAATAATAATGATAGTGATGAGAATAATGATAATAATAAATATCAATAAATAATAATTTTGATCAAAATAATAATAAATGATTAGTAATTAATTATTAGAATAAATAATAATAAAAATAAATTATAAATAATAGTAAAAATAAATAATAATATATAAGGATTGATGAATAAATACTGATGAAATTAAAATAATAATAATAAAGATAATAGTAAAAAATTATAGTAATAATGATGATGATATAAATAAATAATAATAAACTATATGTATAATTAATATATAATAAATGATGATTGATCATAGATAAATTATTAATCATTAATAATGAATGAATAATGATGAATTGTGAATGATAAAACATTATTATGATGTGATGTTGGTGATAGTGATGGTAATGGTGATGGTAATGTTGATTAAGATTATATTGATAATGATAAAAATAATATTGATATTAATTATAATAATCTTAGTTATAATAATAAATAATGAAACTTAATAAATAATAAGTGATGATTGAGATTTTATTATTGATGAATGATGATCTATAAATCATGAACGATGAATAACAAATGATGAATGATAAATGATGATGTGATGTAATGATGGTGATAATTATGATAACGATGGTATGAATAGTAAAGAAAATAATGATGATAGTGATAGTAATAATAAATAATCATAAATATATTAAATAACATTAATAAATAATAATAAATAATAAAATATTAAAATATATAAATAATAATTGATAATAAATATTAATTATATTAATACATATTAATAAATTATAATAGTAATTAAAATAAATAATAAATAAATATTAAAAATAATAATATGAGTTATAATAATAACAAATAATATTATTAGTAACAAATAATAAAAAATAATTGGTATTAATAAATATTAAGAAATAATAAATAATGATTGATGAATAATGAATTTAGAATAATAATGATATGTTATTGGTGATGGTGATGATGATGATAATAATGATAATGATAAGTATTAATAATAAATATTAAAAATAGTTATAAATATATTAATAGTAATAAATAATAATAGATGATTATGAATGAAGATAATGTGATGATATTGATCGTGATGTTAATGGGGATGATTATGATTTTTTAATGATAATGATAGTATTATGATGATGACAATAATGATGATAACAATGCTAATAAAAATAGAATAAATAATTATAAATATTAATTATTAATACTATTAATTAATTAATAATAAATAATAGTAAAAGTAATAATAAATAATTATAAAATAATTAATAATAATAAATAATGATAAATAATAAAATTTAATAATGATATTGGTAATATTAATAATAAATAATTATAGATAATAATAGAAAATTATAAAAAAAACATATTAATAATTATAGTAAATAATATATAATAATGATAATTTTACTGATAATAATAATGATTATATTAATGATAATGATAATAACAAATACCATAACTAATCATATTAATAAAAATAAATAATAATAAGTATAAATAAATGTAAATAAAAATAATACGATTAATGATAATTATGATATCGTAATAAATAATTTATAATATTATTAATGACAATTAATAATATATTATAATAAATACAAATAATAATAACAATAATAAGAGTAATAAAAAATAGTAATAAAAATAAATGATAATGATAATGAATAATAATAAATATTAGCAAATAAATAATTAATAATAATTAATAAAATTAAATAATAATAAATAACGATTGGTAATATGTGAACGATGAATGATGCATAATGATTGATAAATTATGATGTCATAATGGTGATGGTGATTATGATGATGATAATGATGCTCTATTTTATTTAAATTTTTTGGAGACAACTATCAATGTGTCTCAACATATTTTTTTCCAGTGCTACTTGGTATACGTTCAAATTACACGATTAAGTTCGCAAATAAAATAGGAGTGAGGAAGGAAGAATTTTAGAGTGAATGTACTTGCATTTGCGTGGTATGAGAGTAGGAACTATTTAGGGGGAAGAAAACATTCTTTATTTGATTGGAACTCAAACCCAGATTACCTACAGTCTTAGACGACAGTAACACGTTTGACCATGTGACCTGCGATATGGGTTAATATTGATTTCTTTTTAGTACCACGTCCTACTAACCGTTGGGGTTGTACGCCAATTTAGTAATTAAAATAATGTGTTAGGAACCAGACAAGTTTTAGTTTAGAGAAAATGTATTCGTATTTGCGTCAAGGGAGAGTGGAAAAATATTTAAGAAAAACATCCCCAGTGCACACGATTGGGATCGTGGCTCGATCTCCCTGTCTTCAACAAACAATTCCAACATGAGAATAGCACGTTAGACCATGCAGCCACCGAAGGGAGTTACCAATAATTTATTAAAATAGAACAGAATGTATCGTTAACCCAAATATATCATCAACCGCGACACATCGTCATTAATTATATCTCATGGTAGACGATATTATACCGTTGTAACAAGTTATTATTAATGTTTCGAGAAACCATGAGTACAAGATCAGTGTTTTATAAATAAAGTTCATTAATATAATTAATTTTTTAGAGATTATCTGTAATGCAAACTATGAGTGAAATCAAAAGACAAATGTTGATGTATGGCACAGAAATTTAATTCCATTTTCAAATTAATAGTAAAACATGTTGAGTTGAGTGAGAGAACAATAACCACGTTGGTAATAACTGTGTTGGTTGCGTGAGATATACACATAGGGCTCACGGTTTGGTGGATCCCCTAGCTGGAGTAGAATCACCTTCTGAGGTAGCTGAATCCCCGGCGCTTTAACTCCCAATGATAGATTGTCTGACCACGGTGTGCAAGCAGCAGGCAGATCATTATGTGCTGAAATTAATTTAATATTCCAATATAAATAGTAATGACAAAATATTCACGGTAAGTTTTGAGATTTTATTAATAGTGATTTTCAATAAGATCTACCGACCATGTTATTACATTATAACTAATCTAAATTAGTTGACAAAGACACATGAACATGGGAACTAAACCCGAGACATTTGACTCAGGGCACCGATGCTCTACTACTGAGCTATCTAGGATTCATCCCATGTTTCAGCTCATTCTTAAATCATAGTTTATGGCTGAGTCTATTATGGACGTGTGGAATTGTGTGCCACATATGAGAGACCAATACCATGAGAGCGATCATATTTGAGTCATCTGACACTTATTGTCTGTTCACCGTAGAAATTGTTTTCTGAAAGGCCTTTTTCCTAACCATAAAGCTATTATATAGTAGGATATTGGTAGGAAAAAAGACCTTTCAGAAGTAATTCCTACCGTGAATGGAGTATAGGACTGTTATGGAGCTAGGTATACAATACAACATTTTAATTTTAACGTGGAATTCCAATGAATATCCATGCACATCACAAACTCAGACTCACAAACTCAGTCTTAAATGATGAGTAAAAAATTACTTTAACACGAGATGAGTCCTGGTTAGCTAAATGGTATAGCATTAACACACTAAACTTAAGGTCCTAGCCTCGATTCCTGTGCAGGTATGATTTTTCATCTAATTTAAATTAATAGAACTGTGATCCCTTCAATACGGACAGTGACGTATTTACAATGATTTTCAGCTTGTGTGTTGATATTAATATTCAGGTTTTCTCAGATTTATTGAACCTTATCGCATATAATTAAATAATAGTAAGCAACTGTCTCACCTTGTACGTTCCCAACCTCGACATGTTTGTGGCCGATCATGTAGTTCCCGGCAGCTCTAAGCAGTTCCTCGATTCACCTGGAACTTAATCAATCATAAGAGGAAGAAAATCAAAACTTCAATCATGCTCATATTGACAAGATTACGTTTTTAATCAGAATAAATCATAGTACAAATTAGTCAACGAAATACACCAATTAAGTTATGGTTTATTTCAGTCGTTTCCGGAGAAACGAACTTTCATTATTGAGTTGATTGTAAGAATAATTTTATTGTTGTAGTTTCTTAAATTAAATGTTATATTTATTTTAACTCTATATAATAAACATATAATGTTGTTAAAATATAATTTTATAGATACCGTCCACAAAGTACGTAGCTCTAAATTATTCAAATATAATATTTTTCAGTAGACCTAAATTTGTATAGATATAGTCTAGTTGTAACATTAAAACAAACTTTTTTAATTCGATGAATCATCTATTTATTTTTTATTTAATCAAAACCATAAATATAGAGTGTATTATTATCGTAGCACATATCGGTGGTCACGCAGAATAGACGTTAAGAATCTTTTAGCTTGGTTCCCCAAATGATGGTTTGTTTCAAGCTATAATCCCGGACAGTTATAATGAGAGTGTTTTTGCATATATTTTCTCTTGTCACCATCCTTATAATAGCTTATATTATACACAAGTCGTGGTACGAATTACGAAGCTAACAAAGATTAAAGCAGTGCACATATAGCTCTACAACCAATCACTTATCCATTAATGTTATTTCAAGGGTAAAAGACTTGACAATACTAACATCTTCCTCTGGACTACTGGTCAGCAACCAGTGGTACGCATGAAGCCCGCACGTACATTCATGGCGGCCCATAAAGGGTTGACCATAATTATATAGCTGATGGCCCGTATTATTGTTACAACGTGTTGTTTATACATTTTTAAAATTGTATGAATAAAATAATAATAATTGGTGATGTGCGAAGCTTTGAAACTTATAATATTTTCGAATACTTTGCTGAATAGTTGAATCGAAGCTTTGAATAACAAGCGTGAATCTTTATATTCAAGTGTGTTTGACTACTAATGCAACAGGACAATTGACGTGAGCAAGCAGTTATTCAGGTAATCCTATGTGATTCACAGTTGTTCTTTTTGTTCTATTAAAATGTTTCTGCTGTTTATAATAGCTGATTGGATGTGTAGATTCTCCGCAATGTCCACTTAGAGACCTTTTGAAGTGTATTGTAATATTTTTACGCAGTTATTAATTCGTGTTAGTTATTATTATTATTAGCACAGCGTCTTACTACCCGTTCGGTTTATAAGCACTAACGCTAATGTGCAATGGTCGGGTGATTGTGGGATGAAATGGAGGACCTACAGATTAGCGTGGAATCCGAACCACGGTGGAGGCCTGGCATTCCACACATTCACAAGTTGTGATTAATACACATCTTGTCACAGGTGAAAGGAAGGGTTTGGCATTCAAATACATCTGTGCCTGGACCAAGGATTGAACCCCGGACCCACAGCACAGAAGTCTGACACCTTACCCCTAGACCAACAGGTCTTATAGGTGTTGATTACGAAGTAATTTTTTTTAAACCTATAGCTTAGTCTTTTCGGCTCATCACCAAGAAGTTTGAGCGTATTCTATTTGAAAATAGTAGAGTTATTTTGCATTGAAAAATAGTTTGATCTGGGGATATTTGGACCATTATTTTCTTGCATTTTTATTTATTTTTAGAATATACCATTAATTATTTATCGCTTTCTAACACTTTATCGTTGTTGGATTTGAAAATAAAAACTTTTGAATTCAATTTTTAAAACAAACTAAACATATTAACTACTACACATTATTATCTCACTAGTAATCAAAGATTGAATAATAGTGCTAGTTTATTTGGAAATGTATTTCTGTCTCGTTTAAAATACTCAGATGTACTAAAGTTGTAAGTTGTAGATTGGACAGCTCTGTCAAACACTGACCTAACTGGCTAACCCTATAACGGTACTCTTGATGGTATGGGCAAGGGGGGTAAAAGGGTTTCAGTATTTTGCCGTGCCACCTCAGACAGTTAAGTATTATTATTAGCGTCTTACTACCCGTTTGGTTTATACGCACTTACACTAATGTGTGATGGTAGGGTGATTGTGAAGTGAAAAATAGGACCTATAGTTTAACGTGAGATCCGAACCACGATGGAGGCCTGAAATTTCACAATTTCACAAGTTGTGATTAATACACGTCTTGTCATTGGTGAAGGAGAGGTTTGGACAGTAAGTGAAAGTTTATTTGATGGATCGATGTGTCTTGGTTTGGTTTAGTGATAGTGTGTTTGAATGTGTATACAGTTAATTGTTATTTAGTAATAATGAATCTTTGTGAGGGTAAGTCCTAGTATATTAACAACTAAACCATTTAAAAAAAATTTAAATACAATATAAATTAAACGGTCAAAAGAGGGAATGACCCAGGCCCTAAACAGTACACTTAACGAAAACTGGAGTGTCAGAGCAGCTGCATCACATTTCAAGGTACCGTTATTAAGTAGTGATCTGGGTTTGAGAATTAAATAGCTACGGGGTAGACAGACCCAAGCTTAGCAAGACGCTAGTTTTGTAAAGGACTCTTCTTTGCTTAAATGTCGAATCGAGTAGACGTATTTCAAACGATAGTAACACTATGTACGAATATATGTTCATACTGTTTGTATTTAATGTATAGTATGTATACTGTTTACATGTTTGACAAAAATCGTTCAACTGTAATTTAAAATTTGTGAAAATAAACTATCTACAAGCTGAATCATCGTATGGAAAAGTTAATAGTCTTCGTAGCGCTCAACGAAGGAGTATTGTTACAAATAGCGCCCATCGCGGCTCTTAGTATTACTACATAAAGCGACTGGACCAAGAGGATTCGTTACAAATGGCACCCAACGTGGGGCCTGAACCAACGACCCGAGATAAGAAGATAATGTGCTCTACAGACAGAGATACAATTACATCGACAGTGGTTTGAACCAACGACCCGAGATAAGATAATGTGCTCTACAGACAGAGATACAATTACATCAACTCGTGGCCTGAACCAACAACCTGAGATAAGAAGATATTGTGTTCTACAGACCGAGATACAAATGGCGCCCAGCGTGGGGCATAGTATTACTACATACAGCGACTGAACCAAGAGGATTATTTACACGTTAAGTACACTGCAAAGAATAGTTCGGGTGGCTAGACTACTTAAAACTGCTGATGGGAACCACCAAGATAATCCAATTATAATACAAAAGTTAATATGCCATCCTACAGTTCTATCTTTCAATCGGAAGAGAGCCCTTATAGAGAGATTAAAAGTTCTTTGCAATCGTGGTTTTGGTCATTCATCAGAAAGTGTGCGTAAAGCTGCGTTCCAGTTTGCTAGGTACCTTAAAATCAAGACCCCTTGGAATGATTATGCCAAAATTGCAGGCAAGGATTGGTTTATTTCTTTCATGAAGCGACATCAAGATATCTCCCTTAGAAAGCCAGAAGGTTTGTCAAAATCTTGCGCTGAAGGAACGAATAGAAATGCATTAGAAGAATTTTACAAATTTCTAAATGATGTCACAGTTAATCTTAGAATCCATGTTAAGCCACAATTTGTTTACAGTATGGATGAAACTGTTTTTCTGATGAACAACAATCCATTTAATCTAGTAGTATAAAAAGGGAGTATAGAGGTAGTTTCATTAACAAGCTTAGAGAGAGGTGAAAACGTGACCGTTGTAGCATGCTGCAGCGCTAGTGGGGTTTTTATACCCCCAGTCGGGATTTTTAAGGATGAAAGAGGAATTTAACATTGGAATACCATCGGGATCATTAGTACTAATGCCACAGAGTGGGTATATGAGTGAAGAATTGTTCCTAAAATGGCTGCAACATTTTCAAAACCACCGATCTTCTGGAAAATGCCTGCTTATTTTAGATGGCCACTCACTACATCATTCTCTTCAGTGTCTGGAGTTTTGTTTGCATAATTAAATATAGCTATTTTGCCTTCCACCTCACACCACGCACGTTCTGCAGCCTCTTGATAGGTTTAAACACCTTAAAGATTTTTATCATCAAGAAACTAATTCATCCATTCACAACAATCCAATAAGCTCAATCACCAAATTAACCTTCAGCAGACTACTAAATGCTGCTTGGATCAAAGAATCAACTGTAGGGAGTGCGGTTAAAGGTTTTGAATGTACAAGGATATTCCCTTACAATTGCGATAAAGTGCCTTAAGATATGTTTCTTCCTTCACACACCTTTATTGCAGATAGGCCTATAGGAGAACTGGGAACGCCATGTGACATTGCAGGACCATCAACCAGACAATAAACATCTACCATTACTTTTTCTCAAGTATTACCAACACCGGTCAAAGCTTCACACACATACAAACAAAAGAGGATAAAACAAAGAGCCTGCCGTCTAACATCACAAGAAAATTTTGATAAAGTAAGATCGAAAAGAGCTTTACTGTTCCAAAAAGAAACTAATACTGGTATGACCTTGAAATACCAAGTCTCTAAAAAGCCTAAAAAAATATATTTTATCTGAGTTCACTACACCCAGCAACTCAGATGAATACAATAATATAGATAATGTTTTGACAATAAAGAAGAAGAAGAGAATGCACAATGTGGTTTTTGTAAAGCTACTTATCTTGACAATAATTCAAGTAGAAATCTAACATCACAAGAAAATATTGATAAAGTAATATCGAAAAGAGCTTTACTGTTCCAAAAAGAAACTAATACTGGTATGACCTTGAAATACCAAGTCTCTAAAAAGCCTAATAGACATATTTTATCTGAGTTCGCTACACTCAGCAACTCAGATGAAGACTATTATATCGATAATATTTTTGACAATAAAGAAGAAGAAGAGAATGCACAATGTGGTTTTTGTAAAGCTACTTATCTTGACAATAATTCAAGTAGAAAGGGAGACTGGATTGTGTCAAACCTTCAAATTGTGGTTTCATGAATTATGTGTTGGGGCCTTTGGAAAATAACAGTCTAAGTGTGTAAAATGAATATAAATATATTGTTTGTATCTAGTAGTATACACATTTAATCAAAAAAACCAAACTGGCTATACTCATTATAAAAAATATAAAAATAAATATGTGATTCAAATAATCCCATCCCAGAACCAAATAGCCCCACATTTTTACTAAAATGTAATTTCACTATACATTGTTCTTTATTAATTATGTCCTACTTAGATTTAATTCAAAAAACTAATACTAGGTATGGTTCAGAAGATAAGAATAAAGATATAAATAACTCTTAAAAAAATTTCTCAAGCATATTATAGGTGAAAACTTAAATTAAAGTTGAATGACCCAAATAGCCCCACCCTACCATATTGATTTTTAGAGTTGAGATTAGATGATGGACATTGCGGAAAACCTACACATCCAAACAGCCATTCTGAACAGCACAAAAGTTTAAATGAGCAATCTAATTGTGAAAATCAATCCTTTATTAACACAGTTAGAAAATTACCTCAACACTTCAAACTAAAAAGTAATACTCATTCCAACATTTCTAACTCTTCCTCCATCACAATTATAACATATTCAAACTATAATTAAGAAGATTAATACCGTAGATTCATGTGACCTATTTTAATTCAATTCCACATTTTTTTATGAAATCAACAATAATATATCTATCTATATTTGCTAATCATTTAAATTACACTCTATGTTATACTAGCAACAATATCTCATTTATCAATTGTTTTGTTTTATTTTATTTATTCTATTGGTAGATTACCATTTATTGTTGATCATCCTACAAAAACTTTCATACATTATAATAAATAAAAATTTCACAAAACTTCAGGCAATATGAATTTTAAACAAATCATTGTTATCATAAATAAGGTAATTATAAGATTGTTAATTTAAATGATTATTTATTTAATATTTCGTATATTATCTTCTAACTTCGATTTACTATTTACATTTCTAATGTTTAGCTTTATTAAACCTACAATGTTATTAATAATTTACGTCGTCATTGTTTGTTTTAATATATTTTTCAATCATAATCATTTCCTTTTCATAATTTACAAATTATATTTTACTCAATTTAAACTTATGGTTCTTTAACATATATTACTTGACCCTTTAATTTCGATTTTTCAGTTTTCCATGAATATGATACGTTAATAAAGTACCGAAACATTTTGGATTAAGCTTCCAGATTTCTCCACCTGATCTTGAATACCAATAAGGAGTAAAAGAAAATTACCTCAACACTTCAAACTTAAAAGTAATCCTCATCCCAAAAATTCTAACTCTTCCTCCATCACAATTAAAACCTATTCGGCCATAATCAATAAGATTAATATCGTAGATTCATGTGATCCATTTTTATTCAATTCCACATTTTTTGATGAAATCAACAATAATATATCTATCTATATTACTAATCATATGAATTACACTCTATGTTATATTAGCAACAATATCTCATTTATCAATTGTTTTATTTTATTTTATTTATTCTATTGGTAGCTTACCATTTATTGTTGATCATCCTACAAAAACTTTCATACATTATATTAAATCAAAATTTCACAAAACTTCAGGCAATATGAATTTTAACCAAATCATTGTCATCATAAGTAAGGTAAATATAAGCTTGTATGTATAAATGATTATTTATTTAATATTTCATATATTATCTTCTAATTCCGCTTTAATATTTACATTTCTAATGTTTAGCTTTATTAAACTTACAATGTTATTAATAATTTACGTCATCATTGTTTATTTTAATATATTTTTCAATCATAATCATTTCCTTTCCATAATTTACATTTTCTCTTTTACTCAATTTAAACTAATGGTTCCTTAACATATATTACTTGACTCTTTAATATCGATTTTTCAATTTTCCAAGAATATGGTAAGTTAATAAAGTACCGAAACATTTTGGTTTAAGCTTACAGCTATCTCCATCTGATCTGGAATAACAAAAAGGTGTAATGGGATGTTTATTTTAGATAAGACTTAGATATAGCTCGATCTTTTCATTTAATCTAGCTATCACTCAATTTATATAATGTAATCAAACTTTTTACTGGAGATGCTAACTTTATTTTAACTTGTTTTATATTAGTTTTATTTTTCATTTTTGTAATAAACTACGCTTACATTGGAATTTTAATATGTTGTGAGTGATAGTTTGACCATTTGACTCTTTAAAATGTCCAATTATTTATTCAATAAATATTTTAAATTTAATGAAAGTTTGTTATAAGATAAAAGTTATTCCAATAGTGTAAATAAAATGTCTAGGGCCTGCTGTTGTACAGGGATTTATCCCTAGTTTTAACATTTATAAATTATAAAATTTGAAATGATATCATCTCTCTTTTTAAATAACAATATCTAAGCCTTAACATATAAGTTATAAATATATGTATTTTAAATTTATGATCGTGAACATTTTCAAGCTCGAGATTATGTTTAATCTTTGTGATATATGTGCTCTCGAAAACAGAAAGGTTGGTTTTGTATTTTTGTCTGACCCCTTGTCTGTCTGTACGTCCCTGGGGTTCAAGAGAAAACGTTTTGATTGATTTTTTCAAACTTTAATTATTGTAGCCTATATAGCCTATGGTTATACCTCTAGGCGTTGTTTAAATTTTGATCAAAGCCCTCAAATTAGGGTAGTTTACTGAAAACTGATTTTAGAAATCAATTATAAAATTAGTTTAAATATTTTGTCTAAAACAGATATTTGGCGAGTGTTTAACATGATAAATAAAGTTGTAGCCTATAATATTTTCTTAGGGGGAAAAGATAATGTATTTACAAGATATTGATAGCATAGTACCGGTAAATAATTAATAATTTTAATATTACTCTAGTAAATGATCATGTACAATTCTAAAATAGGAATAATAGAAACATAGTTTTAGTCAAAGATTTATACTACAATAACTAGGCCTATAAGAAAACTACAATATTTATTTACATTGTCACAAATAAAGTTTAAATAATCATAAATATATCTAGACCTAACTATGACGTGCATAAAATATCTCAAATTAAGTTTTTATTTTATTTTAAAATGCATAATAATTCATACAAAATAAGTTTGTCAAATGAATACATGCTATATATTATCATTTTCCAAATACACTCACACGATATGTGTTAGCTTTGACAAACTCATCACACAACGCATAAATATCAAGATTGTCAACTCGTTTGTTGTAGACATGCAAAATGGCCAAGTGGTATAGCCGATCTTGATCCTTGGCACTACGTAGGTATGTCTTGAGTCTCTTTAAGTACGAAAATGTTCTTTTAGCGCTTATTTTTGATGATGGGACGACTAAAATCAACTTCAAAACGTCCCGAGTTACTGGAAATAATTGCCATGTAGTCTCAGGCATCGCAACGTAAATGTCAACTTGATCTTTGAAGCACTTAGGCTGGGTGTTAGTAGTTCGTACCAACATTTTCTATCTAGTTCAACACCATCCATTTTTAAAACATAGTCTCTAAGTGTGTGTCGTGTTTCTTCGTCACTAGCCCATTCCTCAACTGATCTTAAAAGATCCGTTTCGAGTATCAAAGTTTCTTTGAATCAGTTTGAGTAAAGTTCCTCTTGATCTTTACTGTGACTGTATCAACTATCTCCTAGTACTTGTTTATGCTCTAGTTTCCTTGGAGATTGCTTGATTCATGACAGGCGGATAGGGGTTAAGATATGTTTTTTGTTGGGCCTCTCCAACTCAATCTACGGTGAATCAAACGTCTCTTCAGATCTTATACTCATTAAATATTTTAAAGTTGAGATAGCTGCTTCCATTCTTCCATTAATTTTTCGCTTAGGGCTTTCTAAGATTAAGGAAAGCTTTTCTGTGCAACCGAACACTTTTTTTCCTATTAACATTCCCAAATAAACTTCACACTTTAAAAACTGACCGTAAAGACCTCGTGCAGTGGTCGACACATCTTCACCTGATACACTGAGCTGTTCTAGCACTCAAAGTACAGCTGGATATGATTTAATGACACTGACAATAGATGAGTACCGAACGGTCCATCGCGTCTTGCAGAGTGCTTTTGGAGTAGTGTTTGGAACATCTTCAAACTCACTTGTAATGCGCAGAAATTCCTACTTTTTTTTTACCTGTGCTCATAGACATGGATACATCATTGCCAACAGTTCTTCATAAGAGGGGTCGCATGCGCAGAGTCTTGCAGCCCTAAATTAAAATAATGATTAGTACAATGCACATACATTGCTAACGGCTGTTTTTCTTTGATTTTAGCTTGGGCACCATTATGAACTCCTTACCTATTTGAAGCACCATCATAGCATTTACCACGAACGTACTCCAGGGAGAGGTAAAATCGAGCCAAGGTATCCATGATCCGAATTGCCAGGATATAACTTGTGGTTGAACTTGTCTCATAGATAGCTAAAAAGTACTCTCTTGGTTCCATACATTCTCTTACAATTATTACAGAGATTGAAACTTGTTCCTTACTGGAAATGTCTGTAGTCTCATCTACAATCAAACTAAAATGCTCTTTCAATATTTCATTTATGACAGCGTCTGCCATATTTTTATCATTTCATTTTGGATGTCATGTGTAGTGAAGTCCTTCGATCGAAAACTAAACTGTTTCAGTTCAGGAATTTCACCAGTGTGCAGAGCAAGCAACGCCTTATAGTTTCCATCACTGTTATTGTGTCCTCATATTGGAATGCCTTGTCCCCCAAAATATCTAAGAGACGTCTATTGTGCATGCAATGCCTTTCGGGATACAATTTGTTGCTTTTCTTTTTCCTTATAAATTTGTTTGGCCAATGAATCACGTTTTTCTTTGTTTTGTTTTTTACAGCCTCCTTGTGCATACTACTCTGTGCTTGTATTTTAAATTTACTTTCAGCCTTTTTCCAATTCTTGTAACCACTACAAATGAACGTGGTTTTCATGTTTTAAGCTATAGCTAAATATATTCTCATTCTTTGATTTCATACATTCGAAGCACAATATGCCAACTTCTTCACTTTGAAAGTGAAGTCAGGGAAATTCAGAATAACAGCGTTGAATAAATGTATTATTACGACGTTTGATTTTCTTATTACATTTGTGTTTTCAGTGTAATTTGGCACTGGACGAAACAGCAAATATTATTACTTCCATCAAATTCAAAAGCTACATCCTCTCTTTTTGAATGACTGGGATCACAACTGCATTCTTACATATCTTTATCCTCATTTCCTAGTAAAAAAAAAAAGGAAAATTTTTATTTGTTGGCAATATTTAATGATAGGAATATAAATCTATTTTTAATAAGTAATTTGCTGATTAATTTTAATATATGGTCGTTTTTGAAAAAATATATTTATATATTTAATAACATTAAAGATCTAGATTTCTGGAGGGGGGCCGGGCCCCGCAGTCCCTCTGGCTACGTCCCTGAGGCCTAGAGTAATTTTATTAACAATCGTTCATAGTGTCACAAAAGTTTGTTAATCTCACAAAATAATAGTAACATACTTTTATATTTAACTTAATTTAATTAAAAATTCATATCATATAGAACGCTTTTTAAATATCGCATTGATTTCCCATATTTGTATTGTGTTATTGTGACTTTCAAGTGTAATCATTTTACTTTGTTATATATCAAGTGACCCACTTTGGTGGCCAAATGATCTGCTAACAATTTTTTTCTGGCGTGCCACTCCACCCCAAAATCTTTAACCCAACCCTACCTTATACCACCACCATTTTTAGAAAAGTTGGCAATGTAATATATATTCTTTAATTCTAAATGTGTATAGGAATTTTGGATGTTTGTGTTTATTCCTACTTATTATGAGAAACAAATATTTAAAGACTGAGGATAGCACAGTACATAGCCGTCAGTAGCCACCAAATAGCAACTAAGGAGTGTGTACAGGGTGGCACGTGGCAATGTGAGGGGGTGTAGAGTATGTAGCGGAAGGGGGAGAGAAAAGCAGCTTGAGTGGCGGGAAACAATTCACACAGACGGACAACTTAATAGCTAAAATTCTAGAAATTTACACACACACAACATTCATAATTTGGTTACCTTTGGTCTAATAGGTCACTCTCATAATATACAGAACTGCTGACGACGGGGAAAACTTTGGTTGAATCCCAGTCAGGTGCACTGAGTGATGTTTCCATAAATGGTTCTATAATATTCCTCCTTGCAATTGTGGTTACACATCCTCTAAATTCAATCTTGCTCATCCATAGCGGAAGGGGGAGAGAAAAGCAGCTTGAGTGGCGGGAAACAATTCACACAGACAGACAACTTAATAGCTGAAATTCTAGCAATTTATTAAATTAGATTATTTACATATTTTATTTGACATTGTTATAATTTACTATATTAAAAAATCTACGGTGCTTAGGCGTGCCACTAGGAGCACGGCAGCCACGATTTAGCCACCGTTGGTCTAAGATGTCACTCTCGCAATATACAGAACTGCTGACGACGGGGAAATCTGGGTTCGAGTCCTGGTCAGGTGTACTGAATAGTATTCCCCTAAATGGTTTTCTATTATTCCTCCACGCAAATGCAGGTACACTTCCTCTAAATTCAACTTAGCTCATTCATAGCCCACCAATGTAATGAGTTGCTAGGCATATAACCCAGAAAGGCATTAAAATGTGGTAACAAAAATCAAATAATAAAGTTCTGATTTTAGAAATCTAGTACACCTACTTGGTATTGTATTACACTCTTGAACGATGTTTGTGGCCTTCATTACTGTTGGTTACGATTTATCACTTTGAAGTTCATGATCGGGAAGGACGCAAGACTCTTTCACTTTATCGAAATAATCGAACAAGTATTTCCTCTTAGCCATTTTGCAATAGTTCGTAATAGAAAGTATACCGATGAATCGCAACTGGCCGATTATTATTAGTCCATCAGCGATTTTTTTTAAGTAGAAAGACAGACAGAATTGTAAAATCAACTTTTTGGAGTTTGGAATCACATAAAACCTAGATTAAGCATAATCTCGAAGCCGAAAATATTCATGATCATTTGATAACAATGCTGTTTATATTTTTAATAAATTAAAATGCACTGCGTTGGAATAAGAGTGGGCAAATATTTAGGAAAAACACCCTCATACAACCAACTGATATTCGAACTCAAACCTCCCCAGCACCAGAAAACCAGACTAAATGAACTTGACACGTGTCCACAAATGCTTATTTACATGATTGTGGTTGCATCTTTCTTCAAAAAACAAATAGAAAGCCATTCTAATGCAATCAAATAGGACTATAATTTGGATGAACATTGAGGTAAAAAATCGATATCCCTATTAATAAAGTGACATAGATTAAAAAAAACATAGTCTGAAAACATCGATGTTATAGAACCAAAAACATCGGTAATATTTTTCAAACCAAATGAAACAGTAACTGAACTGTATTTGTAATAAATGAATATGAAACTCATATATCAATTCAAAAAATTATATTAAAAATTATTAATAAGAAAATTACTATTTGTAAAACAAACACATAAACATATCGCTGTCTTCGACATCGCTACAAAACATTGATGATGTAAATCATCTATGAGGAAAACATCGAACATTCAACATTTATGTTCAATGTATATCCCTGCTGGACTGGACTTTAATAAAGTCCCTTTCCCATGTCAGGTTGATAGGGGGCGTTGTACGAAATATATTTGGGAGGGGGATGAACCAGTAATTTTTTTGTTTGTTCCCAACTCTAACATTTCGAAATTAGAAAAATTCCCAAGTGACATAGGAGAGTACAAGAAGGGCAATGTTGAAAACTGGAGGAGGGCGGGCAGGTGGCTCCCAGAATTTATTTAAAATTTGGGGTGGTAATCAAGCCTTGAACCGAGCTTTAGGCAACTGTATTTTTAAATTTATTTATTTACTTGTCCATACTGAATTTTTAACGAAACAAGGCTTTATCACTGAATAAGGAAATAACTTAAATTCCTATTTATTTCAATTTACCTGCATCTGAGCTAAATATCCAATTGAGCTTAAATATATTTATGTAGATTTGCAGATATCGTTCAAATCCTGTATTTTCGATTAAAAAATTTAACTGACTTTATTAAGGCGGTTTCCAACATTTTGTAGTTTATAACCAAAGCTTTTCTCTATGAGGCCATCGCAACCATTTGATAACTTTAAAGTTTTAAAGTTTTTTCACTCTTTATTACTACCAGCCTGGACTATCTACAGTTAACTACACCAGTGGGATAGGTAAAATTTAGAGGAAATGTAGCCTTATTTGCTTGGAGGGATATAAGAATAAACAATCGATACCTGGCCAGAATTAAAATACTTACTTCACCTTCAGCAACAAACCAAACCAAAAGATCGTGACATTAAATCCACATGTCCACTAATGCATGTTTTAAATACTATAAATTGCTTATAGTAATGATTATATGCGACTAATATGTAGTAAAAGAGAATCAACAAGCCCGGGGTTGGGGGATGATTTTATATAATGTAGCAGCATTACAAGGCCACCACAGTAAACACGTTAGCAAGAAGCTATCAGAATAAAATTAGCCAAAAGGAACCTAAGCAGTAACTAGGTCGTTTTTAGCACTTAAACAACTTACGTTTCTGTTAGAATTACGCGGCTTCCTATAATCATTAAAATCCTTGTAAAAGTAAATATAAAGCTAAAACCTCTATATTGTGACCCAACCCAAAACACACCGCGACCCCTAGGTTGGAAACGGTTGTTTTACTAAAACACACTTGGAAGCAATGTTTAACTCCCTGAGATATATAACTCGCTCGTCACTTTATCAAAAAATTAGCAATTTGGCCATGTTTATTTAAAAACGTTTTCAATTGTAAAATAAAGCAATATAAAATGGAATTTATCGCTATTTCTATTTTATTTTGATACCTGTCTAACAATTTCCTGCTTCATAATCTCATGGAAGTTGCCCTAAGATGTTAATACTGTTACGTCAATAAACTATTCAAACATATTGTAATTTAGCGCTAGAGGGTTAAGGGGCTTCCCCTGACATTTGATTAAATAGAGTATGGCAAATTTGAAAACCACGTAGACCATTGTATTTTAAGCCGTGTGCTCTGACATTTATTAATAATTTCTCGCTGATCGAGGTGTCTGTCATAAGCTGGTTTTCGATATTTATTAATATTATATATTTCACTAAAATTATTTTGTTTAAAAGTATATTTTATTTTGGATTACTAATTAAAGTTTTATCGGTTAAGAAATGCTAAATAAATAAAACATATTTGGCTATTTTAATTGAGCCCTCTGCAATCCTCCCAAATTTATATTTTCTACCTCATCTAATAATGTTTTCCCCAATATTTTTAAAGGCCCCTTCACCCACTCCTACATTTTAATATCGATTCTAATTTCCAAGATGTTACGATTATTTAGAGTCATCCCTATATTTGACTGCTCAATTTTGGTTTTCCACCACATGGAGTAGTTGTTACTTTTAGTTTTTTAATGTTAAACCTACCCCAACTCACTCACAATTTCTATAGCTCCTACTAAAATTGTCAAATTTTAAGATATATTTGGTTATCTCAAATGATCTCTTGCCTACTTGGCAAATCCCAGTTTTCTACCCCACTGAAATATAATCCAGTTGTTTTAATTAATTTTGAGCACCAACACCATCTGCGCCTGAACCACGGAACCCATCGTCTCGAAGGACTTTAGATTTCCCACCCCTTTTTTCCTTCTATTGCCCCATTAGGGGATGAAACTAAAAAACTCGTAAAAAAACAATTACCCAATTTTGTAAAGGAGCCCTCATATACAATTTCATGTTACTATGCCCACTAGCTCTAAAGAAACATGAGTGAATTTTGAAAATATTCAATCCCCATTTTTAACCTCTTAGATATTGAATTTCATAAAATCCTTCTTTGCCTCTTGCCTAGGGCCTAAAAGGAATCTTCACGCAAAATTTCAAGTTCACTGGCCGAGGGGTTGGAGAAATACGGTGATGAGTAAGTCAGTGAGTGGGTTCAATCTTGTTGCCGAGAAACCAAACCATATGGGAACAACGCCTTTGTCCACGTGACCACAAGTATGTTTTGCCTTGTATGTAGATATATATATGCATACAAAATAAATATATACATATACAATTTACATTGTTTAAGGAATACTCATTTTATTCCTTAATATTGTTATTTCTATCCAACCTATCACAGTTTGGTATATACCACAGGATTCGAAATAATTTCTATATTTATTGATATAGATTGACCTGTTTCCATAAAGGAGGTTAGAAGCTTTACGCGGTAATACAATATGGCGTCATTCTGTGACAATTGTAACAGATAAAGTCAGGGCGATTGTAACACTAATACAACTGCCCTTAAACATCTACCACTAAGAGTGCTCACACAAATAATTATGTAAACATACAGAATTATTAAATTCTATTGGTTTCAGAATGGTTTGAGACCAATCAAGAGTCTCGAAAAGGGGCCAGACACAAAATGTCATAGAAGAATCAGCAAAATTAGTAATTGAGAAAAACTTTTCAATCACAACTACAGCAGAGGCATACCATATTTGTCATGTGACATTAACCCGTTTTTTCAAGAAAAAAAAGGGATATTATAAATGTGATAATGGGGTATAAACAACACAAAAAAGTTTTCTCTTCAGAAATAGAATGGTCTCCCTCCAAAAGAAGTTAGGCAGTTAACGCACCACTATGCACAAAGAAATGGGTGTAGGTTTCCTGAGACCTTGGTGGATCGTCAAATGGCAGGAACTGACTGGTTCACAGCATTTATCAAAAGAAATAGTACTTTATCTATTAGAACTCCAGAGTCAACGTCATTGGCGCGTGCCATGAATTTCAACAGAGAAAATGTAAATAAATTATTTGACAACTTGTCCAAAGTTATGTATCAGCATAAGTTTGAACATCATGATATATATAATGTTGATGAAAACAGGATAGCAACGACACTAAAGCATGATAAAATAGCCACACTAAAGGGAAGATGACAAGTTGGAGTAATCAATTTTCATGAACGGAGAACTTTGGTAGCTTTGTGTTTAGCTGTAAGTGCAATGGGTAACAGCATTCCACTGGTGTTTTTATTCCCGAGAAAGAATTTTCATGATCATTTTATCGAATGTGGTACAGGAGGGAGCATTCAAGCTTCTAATGGTTCCGGTTGGATGCAAACAGCCGAATTTTTGAAATTCCTCAAGCATTTTAAAAAACATGCCAAGCCCACTCTAAGAAGAGGAAGGTGTTTCTTGTTGTAGTAAACCATGTTTCACATATCCAAATTCCAATCATAGATTTTTGTCAAAAAAAAGGGGATTGTGCTTCTTTTATTTCCACCACACTCGTCCCATAAGATCCAACCCTTGAACATAAGTGTTTATAAGTATTTATAAGTAATAAGTATTTTATCACGTTTGCTGATGATTGGAGGGAAAACAACCCCGGTATTCGCATGACTATCTATAATCTACAAGGAATCACCACCAAATCTCTACCATTAGCACTAACTCCAACTAACATTCAAGCAGGATTAAAATGTACAGGAATATTTCCTTTTAACCGTTTCATTTTTGAAGATCATGAGTTTGCTGCTGCCAGCGTTACTGACCATCCTAATATTACAACTAGACTTATGGAAGGACCCCACGGTGAAGCCAGACGACCAGCAGATGAGACATCTACTTGAGATGAGAATAAACTATACCGAGTACTCCGAAAACAGGAAAGTACTAACCATGATGCAGCACAAGACTGTGAACTGGTTCAGCCTATTCCATCAACTCTAATAGCTGTCTCTCCGATTGAAATCCGGCCATTACCTATTGCAAAATCTCAAGAATCAAAGACGTCTCGAAGGAGAACAAAGAAAAGTGCTATTTGGACAGACACTGCTGAAAAACAAAAACTTTCAGAAGATAAATATTTTAAAAAGTTAAAGGAAAGAAACGATTATTTAACAAAAGAAAAAGGACATCTATAAAGAAAAAATCAAAAGATAATGATACAGCCAGTTCTGACGAAGAAGAATGGTTTTGTTTAGTTTGTCTTTAGGGGTAGTCAAATAGTTCAAGCCGTGAAAAATGGGTGAGGTGTCTAACATGCAAAGTGTAAAGTGTAAAGTGCACCAAAGGAGACTTATTATATGTTTGTCATAACTGTAACTAAGTTTAGATATAAGATAGGCCAAATAAAAACCTTATGTCAGTTATTCAATGAATCTTAAATAACACCATTTTTTATATACATTTCTTTTCATATAAAGATTTCCACTTTGCGACAATAATCAGCCTATTGTAAGAATGTAAAAGACAAATAGTGATGTTTCATTTTCAAAAGAAGTAGGCCCAAATTATTTAAAGACTTTTAATTTTATTAATCCTTTTGTAAATTATTAATTTATATATAGATTTAAGATTCAATTTTATATTTAGTAACACAAGTTTTTAAATAACTACAATAAGTTGAATTTTCATACTATCCAAATAAATATATATATGTTTATTGAAAAAAGTGTAAGTATCTGGATATGTTAAATTTGTCCCAGGGTTGTGTTAAATTTGCCCCTGATAATGGGGTGAATGTAACATTTGTAAAAAACATTTAAAAAATAGTTAACATATATAAATTTATTAACAGATAGATTGTAAATATAAGATACAAATAAGGATATATTAAAGTGTTTTTGTGTAAATTTACAGGGTCAAAGTATGAATAATATGTAAACTAGATCAAAATTTATCAAATATGTTACAATTGACCCCGCTATCCCTTTCTACAATTTAACAATGATAAATAATTTCATATCTCAAATAGTTGGAAAGATATAATCCAAAGTTTGAAAATACCCCTCATAAAAAGTACACTCAAAGACATTTCCATGGGATTATTAGCGTTGCCATTTTATTTCTAATTATTTTTTCATTTATTTGATTGTTTTAGCGTGCACTTTCTGAACCATGTATATCAGCACACGACTTATAAATAAACTTAAAACTAAAAGAGACACAACATCAAGACCCCTAGTTGTTAATTCATCACTGTGAAAGAGGAAACCCTAATTTCACCAACGATTAATTTTTAGGCCATACCGGGACAAGAATCCTAAATCCCTACTACACTAATGTACAGACACACTACCGACTTAGCAAAGTTTAATCTTTTTTTACGTGTGGTATATTTGACCAGGAAAAAAATACGTTCAGATGGCGCGGATTCGTCAGCGTGGTTTGATCCGTAAGGAAATTAGTATCTGTTCAGACGTTGCGGAATCCGTGCGGAGTATAAAAGAAAAGTTAAATAAAACATCGTTAATATTTACAAAACCAAAACCGGTTTAAACTTACTCAACTTCATTATATAGTATCAATATAATAAATAGATACCCTTGCTTGTGTGAGATTCCTACAGAAAATATATGTTTTTATCAATTAGTATATGATATAAATTAGTATATTTTATTATTTTAGCCTAAAATGTGAGGATCCCGTAATGTCGTAAATAAAATTACATTACAGTATTGAGTGTAGTATTTTTGTTTGTATTTCTTATACATCTTAACTTAATTAATCAAACTCATTCGTTCTTTACTGTAAAACAAAGATTAATATTTCTTGCCAGGAAACAAGATTAATTTCAATATGTATTATTATAGTGGTTTCCTACATACACATTATTGTTGTATTTTATTTTATCTAGTAAAAATATTTATTTTTCATACGTATAGTAAATAGTTTAAATGAAACTATGTTGTGAGTAGCAGAATATGTTCATGTTATATTTATCGCTATTTAAAACTTAATGTTGTGTGTCCCGTCACGAGCTATTAGAACAGTCTCCACAACTTTTACAAAATAAGCTCCTTTCTAATTTAAAAAAATCTAAAACTTTTAAATATCAAATTAGCTCTTTTAACACAAAGTTGAAATAAAGTGTTCTTCTTACTTGAATCGATCTTTTTTTTAAGCTCTGGGTAATTTAAAGCCAGAAAGAAGACGATATTATATAGATCAAAGCAAAGTTTCTTCAAGGTTCTTCAAGTTTATTTGTGTGTATTGTTTGATATAAATCATTTAGAATAAAATTAATTATTGGGGAACAATAGCTACTCTGTGATCTAGATTAGCTAAAGTTCTAATTAACGTAAAATTATTATGTATATTTGTTACTAGATTTGACAATTATTATTAATTGTAGCTCAGCACGTTTCACCCCTAGATCACAGAGGGGTGGCGCGGTCATTATTTTCTCTCCTCGGTGTCACGAATATTTCAGAAAAAGCGAGATGTGTATCATTTTGAAATTATTCTTATATACATAAAGAGATAACATTTTAGAGGTACTTTTCTGAACTCGAAATTAGGATGAATCTTTTCGTTTTATATGCTTTCAAAACAAAAAAGGGGATTCATCGATTCTGTCTATCTTGTCTGTATCTTGGCCTAGAGCCGAGATCATTTTATCGAGGGTTGAAACCTCATATCTAGGGTAATAGAGAGGTCATTCATGGGAGTGTTTGGAACAATCCATCCAACCTTAAAGTTAAGGCTAGTTTATAAGACCTTTTTTCGAAATCAGTTATAAAGATTTTGATTAAAATTTGTATTCAGACACTTTTTAATATTGTAAACATTTATTGAGCTATTTTTCCCGATAAAATGACTTGTATGGTTGTTTACACAGGCGGACATCACAATGTTGATTATAACTACGCAACTATTTGAAATACTAAATTATTTATTATTGAATAAATGTAAGACTATTAAAATAAAACCATTTTAAATGAAATATAATTTTATAAACCAATAATTTACAAAAGGATAGGGAAATATATAGTTTTTAACATCGGCCTGAGAAATGAAGATATTATTTATGTGTTAGAATGTGTAACTATTATGTTTCTGCACCAATTTATATTATTTTGTTTCAATGATCTTACGAGATTTTAGTAAATATTTCCATTTTTAGGTAAAAGAGCGAGAAAGTCTGTACGGGGAACTTCTAATTTATTTTTAGACCAAATTGAAAAAATATATTTGTTTTAAACTAAAACTTCATTATTTACTGTAAATACTTTTAAGTTCTGACCTTTACAAAAACATTATCATGTTTTTTTTTCTGTGAAATTGAGAGTTATTATTCGTTTCACTCTAAAATATTGTATTGTGGGTTGTACGCAATTTATAAACTTTTAAATGTATTCAGCTTGTTTAGTAACATACGTGATGACACTTCATACACTTATATATTTGCACATCATTTTTTTCAATCTAAATTATTGAAACCCAAGATGGCGATTTTTATGAATATGAACCATGAGATATACTGTGTTTCCAATTTTTTTCCATTAACTTATTTGGTTTTTATTAAATTGTTTATAATATTAAAAACCCTGTCCTTTAAAATTGACATTTATGTGGAGGGAGAGTGAAAATTGAAAACCATTTATGAAAATTCACCCCCAGTCCACCGAACCGAGTTTCAAACTTCAATATCTCTGTCCTCGATGGTCTAGCTCAACACGAAACTAGCGCGTTAGCCAACTACGCCTGAGAGATGAGAACGTCAGTAGAGCTCCCTAGCACTGAGACAATTCTGTCTGAGACCTGAGCACGTCAGTAGAGTTTCCTAGAACTGAGACAATTCTGTCTGAGAGCTGAGCACATCAGTTGAGTTTCCTACCACAAAGATAATCCTTCCTGTGAGCTCAAAACCAATAATATGTATGTTCAATGAACTGTAAACTGCAGTTAAAACAACGTCCATATAAATATTTATATTAATAATTGTAGTGGAAAGAGCTGAGCTCCCTAAAATGTTGGAGTTCCATTCATTCAAACTCTTGTGTGGTTGTTGATCGGCGAATTTAAAGTAAACTCTTCTCCCCTTGTTCTAATCATACCACCGACATTCTCACTGTCTTTTGATTTGTTTTCTAAAATAAAGTTAAAATAATGTGATACTAGGCCTACCAATGACCGTCTTGGACGGGTGAAGCTTGTTTTAATGTTGCCCTGGATTTAAACAGGTGGACTAGGCATATGTTTAGTAAAATGGTCAACCACGACAATTTAAAAGATTAGTGTTGAAAATCAAGGTTTTTGGAGGAATGATAAAGAGATTTTTAAAATTATTCAATTTTCAGAATATAATATCTGGATGGAGAATTCCTCACTAAAATCATAAATAATAGCTTCGGCTGTTTGATTCTTAAAATATACAATTCCTTACAATTATAATAATTGCACAAGTGGCAGCATTAAACCAACTACTGAGTCGAAGGTAGCTGCGTTATCTGATAGCTCGTGATCTTAATAAAATCATACAATTATAGCCGACGATTTCCGCACGTCCATCATAGACTCTGCCTTAAAATATGAGTGAAGAATGATCCTGGACACGGGAAGATTCCTAGTTAACTCCATGGTTAGAGCATTTACGGACTAATCCAAAGGTCCCGGGTTCAATTCCCGTGTCCAGGTGTCATTTTAAATCGTCAGAATATTAATTTCTAGTTTGAGTGCTAGTGAGCGTGAGTTTTGATCAGTATTTTCTTAAGTTTTTTTTAGTATAAACATATTTTGGCCAAAATAAATCAAATCTTTCTTGTATAGAAACATAGAATTTAATTTCTACACATGCTAATCTCAACAGCTGTTCTTGAATATATGTAAAGGGTGTTCTGGAATGTTGTGATATTGTCTCTTTATATAAAATGTTTGTCATCAAATGCTACTGTGCTCATGATAGATATTCAACAATTGTTGAGATTAGAATGAGCAGAAAACTAAAATCTATGTTTCTGTGGAAGAAATATTTGATTTATTTAGGTCAAAAATGTTTATTTTATAAAAAGTGCAAAATTAATGCACTAAACTCGAGTTCACAAGCACCCCACCTTAAGGAGATTAAAAGCTTATTTTTTAATCATCGCGTCTGACTGACTACCTGTTGAGGTTATAGCTACACTTATATGATAATTATTTTAATAGGGTAGGGATGAGGAAGGAAGCAATTTAGAGGTTATCCGCCCGTGTTTGTGTGGAAGGAGAGTGGGAAACTGTTTAGGAGAAACCACCTTCAGTGGAGTCGCCAAGAATCGAACCCTGATCCAACCCTTATCAACAGACCAGTCTAACACAAGAAGGACGCCTTAGATCGTTCAACCACTGAAGCGGGTCAAATCTTATATTAAAACATTGTTAAATTCAACCGAATTCTTATAAAACCAGAATATTCTTGATATGGGGCCTTGGTTTTCTATTAACTAGCTTTCACCGTTCACTTGACTTTCAACCGGGTTCACTAAACTATAAGTTAAAGAAAGAGAGGTTAGTATTCGACAGAGAAACAGTACAAAATGAAATATTCGACAGAGAAACAGTACAAGTGGGAAACTCTTTAGGAGAAACCACCTTCAGTGGACCCACCAAGAATCAAACCCCGATATCACCCTTATCAGCAGACCAGTCTAACACAAGAAGGACATCTTATATCATTCGACCACTGAAGCGGGTCAAATCTATTATTGAAACGTGTTTAAATTCCTCTGATTTCTTATAAAACCAGAATATTCTTGATGTGGGGCCTTTGTTTTCTATTAACTAGTTTTCACCGTTCACTTGACTTTCAACCGGGTTCACTAGAGTTGGTTTTATAAATGTGGATTCTCTATTTTCTCTCTACTCTTATTCCTTTGTAATTCATCCTTACTACCCATCACATCCTTACCGCTTGGATTAAGTGAAGTTTGTAGGTGTCAGTTTTTAACCTATCAATATATATCTCTGACAGATGTATACGTATTTAAGTTTATTACCATCTCAAAGTAATTTATGTTTAAAATTGTGATACAATGGAACGCTCTTACCATGACGTGGAAACTATAAATAACTACCATTACCTGTCCTTTTCTTTCACTGGGAATCGAAATAGAGATATTTGTTTATTAGTTTCAGAGCTGTACCACGTAATTGAACAGCCACTGTATGCACAATTTGGTCCTTGATTCATTATTATAAAAATATAAAATAAACGTAGATTTTAGAAATAGCTCTAAATATGGTATAATATAAACCTTATAAAAAAATATACGCATGCAATTTAACTAAATTTTTAAGACTCTCACACTGACATTCGTGGCATAGTTAACCTACGCGCTGGCTTCGTGTTGAGCTAGACTGCTAAGGATGGGGATATTGAGGTTCGAATCAAGAGCTGTACAACGTAATTGAAAGACCACTGTATGCACATTTTGGTCCTCGATTCATTATTATAAAAATATAAAATAAACCTAGATTTTAGAATTAGCTCTAAATATGGTATAAATATAAAGTTTATGAAAAAATATAATCTTGCAATTTAACTAAATTTTTAAGAGTCTCACACTCACCTTCGTGGCATAGTTAACCTACGCGCTGGTTTCGTGTTGAGCTGGACTGCTAAGGATGAGGAGATTGAGGTTCAAATCTCGGTTGGGTGAACTGGGAGAGGGTTTTCTACGACTCTCCCTCAAAACAAATGTGTGTTCACTTCCTCTAAATTCAATCTTCCCAATTCCTAACCCAGTACTTAAGCGTATAACAAGGACGTGTAGTAAACCACGATGTTAATAAAAATATTAATGATGGCGTTTATATTTTTCATCAATCTTAGCTTCGTTAGTCAAACTCTTTCATTTTTCACAAACCAACCAATGATTAATATTTGTTTCCGGGAAACATAACGTATTTTTAAATATTATAATAGTGGTTTCCTAGATACAGATTATTGTTGTGTAATATTTTTATCTAGCTCTGGACACTTTAAAGCCAGAACCAAGACGATATAATATCAACCGGAGGAAGGGTCCTTCAAGGTCTTTCAAGTTTTATTTGTGTTTATTGGTTAATATTGAAAAAATAAACGTAGATTTTAGAATTATCTCTAAATATGGTATAATTATAAAGTTTATAAAAAATATACACATGCAATTTAAATACATTTTAAGGCTCTAACACCCACCTCGGTGGCGTAGTTGGCAAACACGCTGCTTTCGTTTTGAGATAGACTGCCGAGATGGAGAGATTGAGGTTCGAATCTCAGTTGGGTGAACTGGCTAAGGGTTTTCTTTAATAGTTTTCCAATCTCCCTCAACGCAAATGCGTGTTCACTTCCTCTAACTTCAATATTCACAATTCCTAACCCAGTATTTAAGCATATAGCCTGGACGGGTAGTAAGGCGCGATGCTAAATAATATATCAAAATTAAGCAACTCGTGCAAAAGGCATGAAGCAAGGTAGCGACTAAATGCTCCACAACCACAACTTGTGAATAATATGTTTGTACTTTGCGGGATCAACAAACTAAAAAGAGAGAGTTGCCAGGGAAACAACGCACTTACTTATTCTATTTTCACTGTTAGGAAAAGATGAAGGTTGGAAGGGTGGCTGATTTAACCCCCTCTTCAAGGTCGCTGGTCTAGTGTGAAAAGAAAAGACCCTTCATTCAAATTGCGTCTTTCCCTTTTAACAAAAATAGGTGGGAGGGGGAGGAATGCATTATAACCCACCCTTTGAGGTCACCTGTCGAATATGAAAAGAGAAGGTTGTTAATGCTTTCTAGTGGAGAGCTATGGAACTAAGTGCTTGAATTGTCAAGGTTGTCAAGTCTGAAAGGTCTTTTTCCCTACCAGAATAATTCTATGTAGTAGTATTCTGGTAGGGAAAAATCTTTTATACCTGGATTTTTAACAAAATAAACGCATGAGTCCAACATTTGTTGTTTGGCGTAGACTTTTTAACATTGCTTGGTGACTTCTATTATATATATATATAAATACATTCAACGGTAGGACGCCGTGCTAGAAAAAAAGCACTTAAAGGTGAGTCATTATTAGTGGTAGCCCGATCCTGCCTTGGTCGGCTAGTCTGTGTTATTTGTAAGTACAGTCAAAGCAAGAAGTTTCAGGAAATAGACATAACAAATTTACATTTACTTTGATCAATTCTGTGTATATAATAAAATAAAAAAGTAGGCCTTGAGTTAGCCTAATAAACCAAACACATTGTAAATAACGACATTATGTACTAAAAAATATATAAAATCAAAATATCGGTGTATAAAACGAAAAGTACTTTATAAGATTAAAAATTATGTAATTGTACAACTTTAAGTAGCTTATAGATTAAAAAATATTTTTATTTAAAATATTGTAAATACTTCATTTCGTAAACTTCATAAGTATGTATGTCTAGCTATAGTGAATTTAATCCCCATGTAAACTGAATAAAATATCAAGTTTGACTACTTGTAACTTGAGAAATGTGATGATTTGAAATCATTGAATCAATATTTACAGCTTATATTTATACAATAATTAAAATAATGCAATAAAATATTGATGTTCGAATGACCTTAACCATCTTTGCCCCTTTCCTTAATAATGTAAAAATGTGCTTAGTTTGAGAGGTTGGTAAGAAGCAGCTCACCAAAACAAACTAAAGTAAATCAATTAAATGGACAAATTACATTTTAAAGTTAATAAAATCAAAAGTAATGAGTGGAATTAGAATATATTTTAACTACAGCACATGTTCTTAGTAGGCTACTCTAGAACAATTTGTCAAAAAATTACTTGGGCACGGGAATAGAACTGAACTGAGCCATCTCTAGATTTTAATTTTTTGAGAATTAATCTTTTATTCAAATTTAAGACTACATTTTTGAAATTAGCAACTATCTCTAATTTATTTACTATAGCTAGTTATAAACGCAAAAAATCACGTAATTAATAAATTCTGTTTATAAATTTACTTTATCATAGGTGTTAATATTTTGATTACATCTATTTTGTGAATCCTCAGTATTGTATATTTACAAAAAAGGTATTACTAATTTGTTGAAAATTAGAATAAAAACCCGTACAACAAGATGTTAATAATTGATTATATTAGCTATATATTTTAACTATATAATTCCAGCCTCTGGTCTTGGGTTTAAACTATCAATTTCTATTTTTAAATTAAAAACCAATTATCTAGGGTTAAACTTGTGCCCTTAAGCTCATTAAAAATTGAATTTATTTTATTATTTTGTGGCAGTGAAAATTGATATTTTATGTTTTAATTATAACACCGCGTCTTACTACCAGTACGGGCTATACTCACATTTTCTAACTACTATAATAGGTTAGGAAAGTACTGTTTCAGTTAACCTTACTCAACTTCATTATAAAGTATTAATATAATAAATATATACTCATGTGTGAGGTTCCTAGAGAAAATACTTGTTTTTATTATGGAATACCTTGAATAGATGGTAGAGTATCTTTTGTGATGTTACCCTTATTATCATGTTATCCTTTTATCCTCGTACGTGACATATTCTCCCGTAATTTCGTGGATAATAGACTATTATATTACAGTATTGCGTGTAGTATTGACGTTGGTAACCTGGCGATCTACGGGTAAGGTGTCAGACTTCTGCGCTGGGTGTCCGGATTTCAGTCCTCGGTTCCAGCGTAGATTTATCTGATTGCTAAACCCCTCTTTCACCTGTGACAATACGTGTATTAATCACAACTTGTGTATGTGAGGAATGCCAGGCCTCCACCGTGAGTCGGATCCTCACGTTAAGCTGTGGGTCCTCCATTTTATCTCACAATCACCCTAACATTACCTATTAGCGTAAGAGCTTATAACCAGAACGGGTAGTAAGAATCGATGCTAATAATAATAATAATATTGGCAATGGAATACCTTGAATAGATGGTAGAGTATCTTTTGTGATGTTACCCTTATTATCATGTTATCCTTTTATAATAATAATATTGGCGTTTTATATCTCATGAATCTTATATTTGTTAGTCAAACTCGTTCGTTTTTCACAATCAAGTAATGATAAGTATTTGTTGCCAGGAAACATGATGTATTTCTACATATTATAATAGTGGTTTCCTAGATACAGATTATTTTTGTGTTTTATTTTTATCTAGATAAAATAATATTTATTTTTCATACGTATGTTAAATAATTTAAATGAAACTATGTTGTGAGTAGCTGAATATTTAAACGTTAAATACATCGCTATTTAAAACTTAATGTTGTGTGTACCGTCACCAGCAAGTAGAACAGTCTCCAATACTTGTACAACATAGGCCCTGTTCTTCTTTTAAAAAATCTAAAAATTGTAAATACCAATTTAGCCCTTTTAATACAAAATGAAAATAAAGTGCTCAAATCGTTCTTTTTTTTTTTAAATATCTGGACACTTTAAGCCAGAAAGAAGATGATATAATATCAAACGGAGGAAGGGTCCTTCAATGTATTTTAAGATTTATTATTATGTAGTGGTTAATATAGGTCATTTAGAACAAAATTAATTATTGGGGAACAACTGCTCTGCAGAGAACATAAGTAATCTTGAATAACTAAAATTCTAACTACCGTAAATATAATATGTGTATTTGCTACTAGATTTGACCTGTATTATTAGTTATATCTCAGTACGTTCCACCCCTAGGTCAGAGAGGGAAGGCGCGGTCATTGTTTTCTCACCTCAGAGTCACGAATATTTCAGAAACTGGGAGATCTGTATCATTTTAAAATCTATCTTGTTTTTAATTTGTTTGAGAGAGATAATTAATTATTTTAATGTGTGCTTAAGTAGACATGGTGAGATCCTACCTGCTGTTGAAGTTCCGATGACAGTTAACCAAGTAGGCCTACCTCGGTTTGTGATGATGTACTTGAAGATCCACACTTTTTTTGGTGTTAACTTCACACACATAATTATGGCCGAGAAAGATGGATTATTATTATTAAAATAAGTTATAGTGAATGGTAGTGGCGGGAGTTGTGAGCCGCGGGGTGACGAATGTCTATCTTTTAGAGAATCACTTTGCGTACTAAATAGGAAACGCGCGTAAAATCACAAGAGATCAAATTGTACCAAATTTACAAAAAATAATTAATGAAAAAAGGGCGGTAGACAGAAAAATGTAATGATTACATAAAATAATAGTGAATTAATATAAGAAATATTTAATTAAGTAAACAATAATAAAATTTATATTAAAATAATAAAATATAAATAAAAAAGATTAAACATCCTTTTTCCGCTGAACCATTCAGGTTCAAAAGTAAGGAATAAATACAGAATACACTGGGAGTGAGAGGCCCAGAACAATTGTCTCCTTTTCTGAGTTTACAGATGAAACGTAGCACATAGGCAACAACTCTTTGTAAGATGAATCACGATGAAAATCGAAATAGTAAATCCCAGTCTTCTTTGTGTGTCAAGATGAGTATGTTTAATGGTTGAGGTTTCGTTTCTAGGAGTGTGTGTTCTTCTGAAGATGAACAGTAAATTGGAGGCCATTATGTGCTGGATGCTGCTAACCAAGGGGGTCCTGTCCACCACAAAGGGTGGTTCCAGAGCAGAGAAGGTGATACAACATGGGAGGCCACGTCTCTTGGATTTTGATTGGTAGGGACTTGAGCCCATACTTCTGGAAGTGTCATCTATTGTATTTGAGAAACCCGATTAGCAACGTATACCTTGAGACGGTATGGTGGAGTGTGTATCCATGCAAGTACGATAGTTGAGTCGGTCCAAGCGGTAACTGAATTTATGTGGTAATGAAATGATATGATGCGGCTACAATATTGCATTAATTTTGACAGTAAATGGGCTCCACATAATTCAATATGGTGTAACAAAATCCATTTCAGAGGTGCGACACGAGATTTCGCAATAAGCAAATTTACTTTGACTTTGGAGTTTTGAGTCACACATCTGAGATAGATGGTTGCTGCATAGCCTTGCTCAGATGCATCTGAGAATCCATGTAATTGGACATCTACAGTGGAGGAGAGAGAGAGAGAGAGATATATATACCGAGGTATGCTGAGGTTTTCTAAGGCTGGAAGCTCTTCAAGAAACCTTACCCATTTTGCAGAAATATCTACGGGTAGAGGTTCGTCCCAAGAAAGTCCTAGTGTCCATAGAAGTTGCATCAATGATTTTGCCCAAAATACTACTGGTGTTAACCAACCACACGGGTCGTAAATTTGAGCTACAGCAGAGAGTACTGAACGTTTAGTCGGGACTATATCAATCTTATACGAAAATGCATCACTTCACGCTTCCATTTGAGACCAAGGAGTCTCATGATGCTCTTGAGGTACAGCGATTAGTACCTGGTGTGAGTTACTGAACCATTTGCGCAACTAAAACCCACCTTTTCTTAACAGCTCTGCAAGCTGTTGTTGAAGAGAGAATGTATCATTGCCAGTGATAATATCATACAAGAATGTTTGGGTTTGTAGCAATTGGAATACGCTGGGAAAGGCCTGACTTTTATCCTTTACAATTTGATGTAGAGTCTTAATTGCAAGATAAAGGTAGCTAGTTACACCATATGTGACAGTGGTAAGTTGGTACAATTTGAGAGGCAAATTAGGATTTTCGCACCAAAATATCAATTGATAATTTTGTTCGTCAGGGTATACTTGAATCTGTCAGTACATTTGGCGAATGTCTGCACTAAAAACAATTTTATGACGTCTGAAGTTTAAAAGAATATCGCAAATATCATTTTGGAGTTTCGAGCCTGAGTGAAGTACATCATTTAATGAAAGGCCAGATGTGCCTTTGGCACTTGCGTCAAATACTACACGCAACTTAGTGGTACGGTTTCTTTATGCACACCACGGTGAGGTAGAAAGTAATGTTGGGAATTATTTTGGAGTGTGCTGGTAAATAATTTCATGTGTCCAGATTTATGATAATCATCCATGAATTAAACATAGGATTTTTTGAGTGCCAGTTGAGAATTTAATTTATTTTCAAGGGCATTAAAATGCTCTTTTGCTTGAGATGATGAACCGCCAAGAGATGGCATAGGTTCTTTAAATTGGAGTATAGGCAGATATCGACCAGTGCTGTCCCTAACGTGTGTGTTGCGGAATTTATTTTCAAATATATTCTTATCTTGCGTAGACACTTGCAAAAGAGGTGGTCCCTCTAATTTCCAGAACTGTTGAAGTGAGTTGTTCAGGTCAATGTCGGTGGTTGATAATAGCGTAATAAGATTAGACCAATCCTCACTAATAGAGTTAGCGCTTCCCATAAATATGAAGCCGAATATAGTTCCTAGCGCTATAGGCATGTATTTTCCAAGTGTATAGATATCACCAGTGAGCGTTTGAGCGAAGAGGTCAGCACCAATTAACATTTTAACAGAAATACTCTCACTAAATGTAGGGTCAGCAAATACAAAATGTATTAGTTTGTTCGTTACTTCAGGTAAGATGCGAGTTTGCGGCATATTTGATGTTATTTGATCAATTATCATAATTGAGTGAGCGTGTGCCAATGGTACACCACCACACGTGGAAATATTTAAATGAGTAACACCCTTAAGTTTTCTTTAGAAGATGATATATACTGAACGTTACTGGGTTTGAGGCAGTTATTTTTTACCAATACGCAGATGAGAGGATAACATTTGGATAGACCTGAGAGAGATAGGGTGTAATGAGATAGACTGGATAGAATTAGCTCAAGATAAGAATAGGGTGTAATGAGGTGGACTAGACAGAATTAGCTCAAGATAGGGATAGGGTGTAATGAGATGCAATGGATAGAACTAGCTCAAGATAGCGATAGGTGTAATGAGGTGGACTGGATAGTTTTAGCTCAAAATAGAGATAAGATGTAATGAGGTGGACTAGATAGAATTAACTCAAGATATTGATAGGTGGCATATTTTTGTGAGTGCGGTAACGAACATTAGAGTTCCTAATGTTATAGAGCAAGGAAGTAAAGTTTTAGTAATGCTATCAATTTTATCGCTTATTTCTAAAATATTGTTAATTAGTATATCTGTGTGTGTGTGTGTGTTTGTGTTTGTGTGTATGCTGATTTTTATAGGAATAACAATATCTGGTAGTTACTAAACTACTTAATCCGTTTTAATATATCCATACATCAAGTCATGCTATCTATAGCTATTAATGTTGTTAGATATTATCAATATCTACAAAAACACACGAATAATAGAGTAAAATATTATCAGTGTTAGCTGCAAAGAAATATGGTTGTATTTTCTAGAGTCTAGACTATTCTTAAAAACAAAATCATAGTATATAAACCATATACATATTAAATGGTATCCCAAACGCAGAAATTGTGTGAATTAGATTTTTCTTTTACTTATTTGACTGCTTAATAATGATAGTGTCAGTGGGCACACTGTTAAAAGGCTTCTGTCTCATCCTGTGTTGTTTTCTGGTTACGGGGAGATCAGGGTTAAAATACTAGCTGATTATATACCAAGGTATACTTTTCAAAAATATATTTTCAATGTTTATCCCTGCAAATGAGACTACATTTCTTCCCAATTATACGGCTGTGATCTTCACATAACAAGTGTAAATACGCGATATAGTCTTTATGGCTAGCAAGACGTGGTGAATGTAACAAAATTACCTCGTAAAAATATTCAAAATATAGAAGTAGTAATTAATGAATTAAATAAATTTGAGCTTTCGAAGTATCATTGTAACAAGTTTATAAAATAAAAAACTTAGTTTGCGATTACTTTCTGTATTTTCTTTTCACACTTATTGTGTGACATTCTAATGTTTTTTGTTAGATTTGCCCGAATTCGTGTTTGCATAGTCTGAGGTGTCAATCTCGAAAGATATTGGTTCCCTGGTGAATGATATATAGGGGATGAAATCCCGTTCAGATGTACTGATGGTGTTTTTACCTCCTAAATGGTTCCACGCTATAAATTCACTAAAAATAAGGATACAAATATTCTTAAGTCTAATTCCAAAATCTTTACTCCACTATTCTAATCTTCGGATTTCCCGAACAGGTAGTAAGGCTGGGTGCGCCAAAAAATTTTTTGACTTAAATAAATAAGTTTGTCTCGGTGAGCGAGAAATTTCCGTGCAGACGTCCTACTTCAACATAATATTTAATTCTATGATGCGTTAGTTTAAAAATATAGTTCACGACAAAATAATGTCGAGAGATTCAAACAGGGCTCTTTTTCTTTAAAAAAAAACCTTATTTTAAGTTTTATTAATGTGTGAAAATAGGCCATCTAATATTTAATTACTTATAAAGTATATTTCCGGAGTAATGAAATTAGGCTTGATGAAAAAAGTTCTAAATATATTCTTCCTTTAACAAATATAATAATTTCTTAATGAGCTCACAAAAGAATAGTTTAATATATTTGAGAACCAACAGCGAGCTTTTCTCTTTACTTTGCGACAAGAAGATTCGTGATTTTTTTCCCCTCTTTCTTACTGATATAACTAAAGTTGATTATAGGTGAAGGCTGAAACCGATAAAAGACTTAAACTGAATAGAGAAGGAGATCCATAGAACCACACAGGCCATTGTATTTTAAGACTGCCAACTATTAATAATTTATCGCTGACCAAGGTGGCTGTATTAAGCTGGACTTCGCTTTTTATTAATATATATTTCGCTAAAATTATTTTAGTTTAATATTATATTTTATTTTGGATTACCAATAAAATTTTATCGGCTAAGAAATCGCTTAAATAAAACTTATTTGGTTATTTTAAGTGATTCCTCTGCAATCCTGGAAAATTTATATTTTCAACATCATCTAATAGTGTTTTCCCCACAATTTTCAACCCCATACACCTACTCCTCCATTTTAAGACAGATTTTAATTTCCAAATTTTTACTTTTATTTAGAGTGGTCCTTAATTTGCCCGCTCAATTTTGGTTTTCCTCCCCATGGATTAGTTGTTTATATTAGTCCTGCAAATGTTATACCTGCCCCAACTCGCTCCTAATAAAAATGTCAAATTCTAAGATGTATTTGGTTATCTAAAACGATCCCTTTCCCTACTTGCCAAATTACAGTTTTCTACTCCACTGAAAAATAAGCAAGTTGTTTCTATTAATTTTTAGCACCACCACCATCTGTGCCTGCACCACGGGATCCATCGTTTTGAAGGAAATGAGATCTACCACCTCTTTCTTACCTCTATACTCCCTTAGGGGATGCATTTTTTAAAAAAAAACTATTAAAAAACGAATCACCCAGTTTCAGAAAAGAGGCTTCATTTAAAATTTCAAGATTCTTCTTCACTGGTTCTAAAGATATATCATTGAGAAAATTAAAATATCTCTATCCACCAACAAACTTAAAAATCAATCTCCTATTTCAAATTTTTGAATAAAAAATATATTTTTATAAAATCCAACAATTTCTGAGCTATATATATTTACTTATAGCTCAGAAACTGTTGGTTTTTATATGAACTACAGGCATATTTTAAGTAAAAGCTTTTTATATCTAATAGTACTACAATTTTACAGTGATAAGTTATTTCATATCTCAAATAGTTGCAAATATATAATCCAAATTTGAAAATACCTCTCATAAAAAGTCCACGCAAATACATATTCATGGGATGATTAGCATTGCCATTTTATTTGTAATGTATTTTAAATTTTATTTGAGTTTATTAACCTGCACTTTCTAAACCGAGTATATTACCAGACGACTTATAAAAACTTAAACAAACTTAAATTTAAAAGAGACACAACATCCAGGCCCCCGACCGTTAATTCATCCCTGTGAAAGAGGAAACCTGAATTTCAACAATGATTAATATTTCGG
>CABFWB010004312.1:0-51655 GCA_902151455.1 Timema bartmani
ATGTACACATTACTATTATTATTATTATTATTATTATTAGTATTTATTGGTGTTTATAGCCCCATCGACACAATGAGGTCATTAGGGCCTTGAAAATTATAAAGACATAGTAAAATCCCCATATGGTGGGAGAGTCAAAATAAATAGTCCACCTGTTAGAATATGCAGTCAGATACAAAATGAAAGACAATATACAATACTAAAAATCTGTATAAAAAAATCTCAAAATGAGAGAATATCTATTTGAGAAAATCCATGGGAGTGCTTAAATGGGCTATTAAAATTATATGAGTAATACACCTGCTAAAAAAAACCCACAGGTGTATGCACTACATTGAAAATACAGAACAAACATTTAAAAAATATAATATGTAGGCCTAAGTAAAAAAGACAACACAAACGTGTTAAATATAATTAAATATAAAATGTTAAAAAGGATAAATGAACATATTAAAGGATACTAAAAATGTTAAAAAGACAAAACAACATATTAAAGTACAATAAAAATGTTAAAAATATTCTCAATATGAGATAGAATTCAATGATCCACTTTATAAAAGTGGCTTGAATGACGTCTAAAAGTTTCGCCTGGTGTATAAAAAAGAGTAAACATATAACTCCGTCCGCACTGCCATGTAATAAAAATTGAAGGTCACCATTAAAATTAAGAGTCAGGGCCAGGCGAATAGGGGCATATTGCGACACTCCACCGAAATGTAGTACACAGTACACACTAAAGGGAGCATCGCGAAAATCACACACTGGAGATGGGTCCCCTCTCAATAAAAATCCATAGGTCAACGAAGTATGTCCGACGCGGATTCTTGTCACGATGACCTCCTCCGTTCTAGACTTTCGTACAGAAGAGAGCCACTGCGACACACCGTCCCTGATGGACCACAGCTTGTTCTGAGCAGGGGTCCAAACCCACTGCTCGTGCTAATTGCGAAAGAACCCACGCTGAACATAACCCTTTAGATCTAAAAACATGATATCCAATCTCTGTAATGATATGAAATTATACATCCCAGTAATTTATTATTCACATTTGTGTTAAGTTGTTAAGTTGCAAGGTATGGCGACATCTTTCTACGTCTCTTTTTGAAAAGCTAACGCAGTTTTGAAACAGAAACGCACCTGGATCACCGCACCTTTTTTTTTTCTAAGAAGCTTCGAGAAGGAAATGTCACTAGATATACCTCTTCAAGGTACGCATCTACTTCACTTTCCTTCCTGACGAAGACCCGTGTAGGCAGAGTTGATGAAATCTTAATACGTGCTCTAAATCTCACCTTTAGGGAATTATCATGTATATGACGTGATAGTCGAGCTTTTAAATTAAAATCTACAACGTGTGAAATATCTAGCAAAAAACTGTTTATCTACTTAAAATAAAAAACTATAAAAGACCAGAACTTTTAATTTATAAAATAAGACATCATCCCTTTTTAATTACTATAATACAGGATATCAAACTTGGACCCAATTCAATCATTATATCAAATATCACACTAATGGTGGCGGATGAACATTAATATATCAGGCTAGCTCTTTTAAACGTTACAACTCACCTTAGGAGGAAGAAGGACTGCCTCATTTGCTGCCTGGTCCACCAGTTCATTTCCTGAAAGACCAGCGTGACCAGGAATCCACCAGAAGGCAAGCCGGGTGTTTAATAAATACATTTTTTAGATTTGCTCTGTATCATCTGCACGAGGGGATTCCACGAGTATAAAGTGGACAATGCCTACAGAGCACTCATAGAATCCATGCAGATTAGAACAGAACGGTGACAGTTACGATATACAAAACACAAAGAATGAAAAAGGGCGTACAATTCAGCCATAAAAACACTGGTTTCTTCAGGTAAACCAAATTTAAAATTGGATTCTTCCACAACAAAAGCACATCCCACGGAATCTCCAGATTTTGAGCCATCAGCGTAGATGCGCTTAAATCCCTGAAAGCGAGTGAAGAGGAGCTCGTTAAAGGTCCTCTCATATATAATAGGTGGAGTGGTTGCTTTAGAGAACTTGGCAAGATCAAAATGGCATTGAGGCAGGCGTATCTTCCAGGGAAAGACTCGACCTGGAGCTGTGGGGATAGCCTTTGGCACAAATATCCCACACGTGTCGAAAACCGATAGCATCCGGATCCCCACCGGCCTTGCACTACGCCATTTTGTTTCATACAAGACTCGGTTGGGTGGATGGAACACAGGATGGTAGGCAACATGCTTTGGCATACAATGCAGTTTCGACACGTAAGACGCCAGAAGATAGCACCGCTGATATGAAAGAAGGGGCTCACCAGCGTCAGCACAGATGCTGATGACTGGACTAGTACGAAAAGCACCATTAGCCAGTCGTATGCCAGCATGGTGGACACTATCTAGCATTTTTAACACCGAAGTTCTTGCCGAACGATAAAAAAAAGCTGCCGTAATCAAGTTTCGATCTTACCAAGGCCCTATAGAGGCACATCAAGGTTTCCCTATCAGCACCCCAAGAACGACCGCTAACCACTTTAAGCAAATTGAGTGCTTTTACACATCTAGCTTTCAGGTCTTTGATGTGGGAGATCTAAGTTAATTTAAAAACAAATAAAAGTCCCAGGAACCTTACGGTCTCTGAGACTGGTAAAATAACACGGTTCATTAAAATATTGGGGGCTGGATGTATGCCTCGTAATCTATGAAAGTGGACAATCGTCGTCTTGGCTAAAGAGAAGCGAAAGCCGTTACGCAATGCCCACGTTCAAAGATTATTGACATCTAGTTGTACCTGCCGTTCAGCCCTGTGGATACTCGATGAACTGCAATAAATTGCGTAGTCATCCACGAAAAAGCATGAACAGACAGGTAGGTGCACGTTGTCCACAATGCCATTTATTGCGATGGCGAACAACGTACAGCTCAGAGTTGCCCTGAGGCACCCCATTTTCTTGAATAAAATCATCGTATAAGGTATTGTTTAACCTTACGCGGAAGTGTCTGACATAAAATTATCGATAAAACCGGGAGGTTCCCCCGGAACCCCCAATTAAAAAGGGTCTTTAAAATGCCGTACCACCAGGTGGTGTCGTACATCTTCTCCAAATCAAAGAAGACAGCCAAGAGGTGCTGTTTATGGAGGAAGGCGTCACGAACTGCTGTCTCAAGGCGAACAAGATGATCCACCGTGGATCGGTTACGGTGGAAACCACATTGCATATTAGATAGTCGATTACGGGATTCTAAATACCATATAAATCTAGTATTAATCATTTTCTCTAATATTTTGCATACACAACTAGTTAAGGCTATAGGTCTATAACTAGTTGGCTCTGATTTATCCTTGCCACTTTTATATATAGGGATAACGGTTGCTTGCCTCCACAGTGTTGGGAACTGACGAGATTCCCAAACACTATTGTAGAGGTCTAAGAGGAACACCCATCCGGCAGGGGGCAGTTGACGTAACATTTCGTAATGAATATCATAAGGGCCGGAAGCTGTGCTGCCCGCCCGGGACAGGGCGTATGTCAGTTCATCTAGAGTAAAGGGGGAATTATAATCCTCCCCCTGACTTTGACCAAAATCAATAGTATGGCACTCGATGCTCCGCTTATGCACTGTGAATTAGTTAGTGTAGCTCGCAGTACTTAAAATAACGGTAAACATGAGCCCAATACATTTACGAGCTCCACAGGGGAGGAAACAAGAGAACCGTTAAACATGAGGGTAGGTATATTATTAATGGCATTTTTGCTAGTACGTAATTTACGAATATTGTCCCAAACCCTAATTATGGGAGTGGAAACTGTAAGGTTAGAAATAAACTGTCTCTAAGACTCTCTTCTGCTTTCTCGAATGACACGGTGAGCTCGAGCACGTAGAATCCGGAATGATTCCAGATTCTCTAAAGTAGGACGTCGATGAAAGAGACGTAGTGCCCTTCGACGGTCAGAAATAGCCAACCTACACTCCTCGTTCCACCAGGGAACTGGACGGTGGTGCGGATTTTTCAAGGATTTAGGGATGGAAGCCCTCGCCGCCACGATGACCGTCGAAGTAAAATGCCCAGACTTAACATCGACGTCAGGAGAATGGGGTTCATCAAATAAGGCGAGCTCACGGCAATTATCCCAGTCAGCACGTTTAATCCCCCATTGCTGTACTGGGAGTATCTTGAAGTGGTGAAAGCAGAATGGGAAAATGATCGCTGCCACATAGGTCCGAGTGAACCTCCCAAAGGAAGTGAGCAGCAATCTCGGGACTACATAAAGTTAGGTCGATGGCAGAAGATACACCATTAAATGTGGAGAAGTGTGTCTGGGTCCCGGTGTTCATTAACACCACGTTTCCCTAGACAAGAATATCCTCTACCATCCTCCCATGGGCGTCTGTAAAATTAGAATTCCACACCAGGTTACGCGCGTTAAAATCCCCCAAGATGATATAGGGGGCGGGAAGTTGTATAAAGAGGGCCTCTAGACTCCTCTTGGAAACACGCTCACCTGGTGGGAGGTAAATGCAGCATATTGTCACCTCCATAGCAAGGGAGACTCGGACAGCGATCACTAGGAGATCAGAAAATATATTAATATTTTTATGGTATATATTGCTTCGTGCGAGTAAAGCCACACCTCCGCTAGCCCGATCAAAGAAAGGCTTGTCGGTACGATACACATTGTAACCATGAAGCGTCGGGTTGTCAGCAGGGTGGAAGTGGGTCTCCTGCACACATAAGATTGAAGGATGCAGGCAAGGCCATAGTCGGAGGGGGAAGGGGGGGTTCGGGTTTCACCCCCCNATTAGTGTACAAGTACAAATTAGGGTGTTATGTTACCATAAAAAGCACTTCAGATAGCTTCTAAAGGTGTTTATTATTTAGAATTTTTTCTAGCCTTCGGCAGTTATGGTGTTATGTTGCCATAAATAACATTTCAGATAGCTTCTATAGGTGTTTAGTATTTAGAATTGTTCCTAGTTTTCTGCGGTTAGGGGGCTATGTTGCCATAAAAAAAACACTTTAGAGAGCTTCTAGAGCCGTTTAATATATTTAGAATATGTCCTAACCTCCGGCAGTTAGGGGGATTATATTGCCATAAAAAAAACTTTTAAAATAGCTTCTAGAGGTGTCTAATATCTATCATTTTTTCTTGCCTTCAGCAGTTAGGGGGCTATGCTACTATAAAAAAAAAATTAGAGAGCATCTAAAGATGTTTAAATATATAAATTTTTCCTAGCCTCTGGCACTTAAGGGTCATGCTACGATTAAAAAAAACACTTTAAAGAGATTCTAGAGTTGTTTAAATATATAGAATTTTCATAGCCTCCAGCATTTAGGGGGTATGTTACCATGAAAACACTTTAAAGAGCTTTTAGAGTTGTTTGAATATATATAGATTTTCCCTAGCCTCCGGCAGTTAGGGGGTTGTGTTGCCATAAAACACTTCAGATAGCTTCTAGAACTGTTTTATATTTAGAATTTTTTCTAGCCTCCATCAATTGGGGGATGGGCCCACCAAACCCCCCTGAAATTATTGGCTAGCTACGGCCTTGGATGCAGGGAAGAAATTAGCAGTTTAATTTCCTCTACACGAGCATAAAAACCCCTTCAATTCCATTGTAGTAGTGACATTATGTATTAATATAAATTTATTCATCTACGCAAGCCATTAGACTATCTCTTAAAAATATAAATTGATTGAGGACCTTTTTAGGCCCTCTTGCTTTTCCCAGTCTCTCCTGGACCTCCCGCTTAAGGAGAGGCTTTGGCTTATCCTGGAGAGACTGGGTCGTTGGGTCCTTGCGTGAAGGCTTTTTTAAGGCCTTAGACGCTTTTATAATAGTAATTTTTCCGGCGGTCCCTCGCTGGTCCTCACCTTTTTGGCCTCACCTGTTCCGCTACTCATCCCAACTTCTGGAGGCCCAGAGGTGAGGTTGAGCAGCTCAACAACGGCTGCACGTAATTTAGTACCCCGAGGAGGGCTTGGAGGCGTTCCCTGAGAGGCACTCGAGGGGGGTTCCCCGAGGAAGGCTTGGGGTGATACCCAAGGAGGGCTCGGGGGGTTCCTGAGGAGGCCTCTCTGGGGTACAGCTGGTGGAGACGACTTTAGTGAGGTTGTCGCTTGTACCAATTTTGGCGCAACCTTAGTTGGTGCTAGTTGACTTTGCGTGTCTCGAGTAGAGACAAGAGGCACAGGTCGTGTAGACCTTTTAGTAAGATTAACTGCACAGTGACAATTGGGGCAGTTTATGTTCTAGCTAACAATTTGGCTATACGATGTCTGAAATACCGGAGCTTGACTGGGTGGATATTCTTTGCGTGCCTGAGTATAAGGGATCTTCTTTTCACATTGAATCTCCAGGACTTTTTCCTCCAGCTTTCATTTCGGACAGGTCCGAGACCAGGCAGAATGCGGACCTCTGCAGTTGACGCAGAACTTAGGAGACTCACACGGTGTATCATGAGCCTCCTTTACGTAATCTGCACAGTTTGGCCTACCACGGCATCTCAGCTTCGTATGCCTGAATTCCTGGCACTGAAAACAGCGCCAAAAATTGGGGACAAACGGCCAGACTCTGAGCACATGGAAGCCTGCTTGAACCTCCTTTGGAAGGGTGGGAGTCGCAAAAGTGAGGATATATGTATTCGTCTTTTTCTCTTGACCGTTCTTTTTCGTAACTATTCTATAAACTTCGGTGACATGTTGAGGTGCAAGCTCATCACACATCTCCTCAATGCTTATGCAGTTGAGGTCATAGCAAGTGACCACTCCCTTGCAAACATTGAGGAACCTGTGTGGCTCCACCTTCACCTGTAAATTGGTTGAGTTTCTCATCAGTATTTCAGTTAAACCCATTATATTTAAAGATTGAATATCAGTAATTGTCTGAATCAGTATAGTTCCATCACGCAGTTTTCTTATTGAAACATTTGACTTTGCTGCACCATTTATCACTCTTTCGAGGATAAATGGGCTTACTCGCTTTAGGTTTTATTCTTCCTCTACTCGAGACATAGTTAGGTAACGGGGCTGAGGCCTCACCGCTTCCTGATTATTAGATATCGGGCTAGACGGCCTTTCCCGTTTTCACCTCTTTTATTTACTCCGGCCCTGTGAAGGGCCGGGCAGTACGGTGCCAGCAGACAGTAAGGTGTCAGCTGCGACAAAAAAATTCGGCCATGCCGTTTTTGGGGAAAACCTGCACAATACTCGGATCGTTGACGCGGGGTGATCCAAGTTGGTTCTACCACATAAGGCCCTGTGAACTCCCCCGGCGAGAGACTTCATACAACGCTAGACATGACAACCTTCACATGGGACATCGCCAGGAGAGAAGTCATCACACCAAGTGGGTGCAGGAAAGTGCCAATTTTACGTCCGGGCCCTCATGAACGCAACCGATCTTTTCTCAAAGTAGGGTACCCGGTTATTGTCATTCATAAGGCCCTTCTACTAAGATATTACAACCGGCGCACTTGCATGAAGGAGCTCAAAGCAGTGGTATCCAATAATCGTCCGAGTAGAGCCGTGTTAGCTGCCAAGGTCGTCAACGGAGGGGCCAAAGGTCTCTGTGCAGGACTGAATGGCAGGGTAGAGAAAGGGAAGAAAGAGGTAAGGAAAGAGAAGAGAGAAGAAAGAAAGAAAGAAAAGAAGGTGAAAAGAAAGATTTAGGATAGATTTGTCCTGCACGAGGTACGTCCTGCAAAGAGGCCTCCCCTTTAAGTCGCCTCTTACGACACGCAGGGTTTACTGTGAGACTATTCTAAACCCCGTCCTGCAGGAGGCTATGACCTATTATATGCCTCTGGAAGATAATTATATTATTTTTGTGGTAACCACAGAGGACAGTAATTTAAATAATGTGTGTCGCCTTACATACAATGTACACTTTGTTTCTGTTCTTTTTTTCCAGTTTGTAAATTTAGGCGCACTTGTGTGCAGTGGTAGGCTTACTATAGTAATTTATTCACATTGAGGAGCACTTTAAATGTTTTACTTGAAGAGAAGAGTCAGTGGTGGTGGAAAACCATATTTATATAAGGGGAAGGAGGCCGTTAATAAAAGTATGTATTTTCTAAAAAGGTTTTTGCCCTCCAAATAATAGGGGAGATTAGGGATTCAGGAGCTTCCGGAAGATTCTTAAGAAAATCAAGCTATATATTGGAGACAAACCAGAACCTTAACCACTAGACCCCACAGAGGGACGCACTTATTTCCTTTCCTCTGTCACAGCGAATTAATCTTTCAGAAACTGTGAAATCAGCAGACCCTATTTGTTTGAATTATTTGATCGAGAACTAGTGATTGTACTAACACTAAACACACTTGTTGGCATCCGTCTTGAGGAAACCTCAAAACCTTTTTGTAGGAGGGTGTGTCTCAAAACTTGGGAATCACTAGCTTAGTGGAAGTGTAGAGTGTAGATGTAATCATTCTATAACTACTAAAACTCCCTGGGGGAAATGAGGTTTTTACGAAATGCTTTCTAACTATTGATTTGTTGGCCAACAAGTCACCATAAATATATTACAGATTAAAAACGTGATGTGATCATTTACAAAACATAGACGTATAAAGAGCAAATCAGTGGATTATTCTCTTCACTTTACTAAATAAAGACAAATAATAACTATTTAGTAGCCCAAGATTGCAAGACTTGGTTTCGAAATTTTCCTAGTACTAATAGTCAACCAAAACATTTCCTAAGGCCAACAAAATTAAATTTCCCTGAATCGATTCGAAGTTTTAATTTCTTTCGATCTTTCGATTAACCTTCGGAGTTTCTCGAGCGTGCGCACGCGCGCTCGTCCTAGCAAGCAAATCAACCTGCCTTCACCTTTTCTCATACTCGTTCTTGCATATGGGCCATAACCTATTTAAAAGAACCCTGCCCTCTAGAAGCAATAATACGTACTATGGCAACATAGTATTTAGGAGATATAATGTCATAAATTAGAAAATGCCTCATGACAACAAAATATAATTGGAAGCATTAAAAACTAGATAATACAATAGTGAATCTTTAAATGCTCTACTTCCTCATAACAACAAAATGCTACACTGAAGTAACTAAAGTTATAAAGCACGATACTGGTTAAATAAGGCCGTGCCCTTTTCATAACAACAAAAATGTAAATTCATTTATGTACTATAATAGTTTAAGCACTCCACTGTATCATAACAAAAAATGTAAACTTTAATGTTATGTAAGCGCTGAGCTTTCCCATAACAACAAACTACAAACCTTTGAGTTATAAAGTTATAACGCACCATACTAATAATTTAAGTGTTATGCTTTCTCATTACAACATAATGTAAATTTTAGAGTTATAGTTATAAAGAACCACTCTGATAATGTAAATTAAAAATACAGTGTTATTTGTCATGTCAAACTCTCCTAATGTATCTATATGAAAAAAAAAATCATTTGCATAGTTTTTTAAATATTTATTTTGTTGAAACACCAGTCATCAGTAAACTACCCATAAATGAAACTTTTTCCTAAAAATAAGTATACAGTATCTTTTTGTCATGCCACACACTCACATAATATCAATTAAAAAACATAATTAATGATATTTTAAAAATATTTGGAATTTCACAAATGTTCCAACAGCTAATTACCCTTCTATGAATTTTTGCCCAAAACCAGTTATACAGTGCTATTTGTTAAGTGAAACAGATGCTAGATAAGCAGTACAAACAAAACCATTGGAATAATTTTTTATAAAATATATGGTATTTAAAAAAAGAGTTGACGCCCCATAAAAACTAAATATTGTGTTTGAACAAAATTCTTCAAACAAATTTGAATCCATGACCATGTACAGAAAGAGGCGTGGCAACATACATGATTGGTAAAATCTTCTTTTTTTGGGTTAGTGTTCAGATAAAACCTACAAATTCGTCATAATCTTGAGATCAACTTTTTTCACAATAATAATACTTTCTATTGATATGAGAATGAAAATAACGGAATCTTATAGAAATATTATAGACCTAAACAAGACTCTGAAGAAATGATTTAAAAATACTAATGGTCTTTTAATGGTCAGATAATATTTATCTAACTAATTTATATTCATATTCTCTCTCTGTATCATCATTCAAATTTCCACGGATGTTAGTGTTCTATCAAGATAATCTAAGATGTGGGGGTGGCGCGTTGGTCTTTTCAGTTGCTATAGCGTCTACACGCGTATAACCCGAACGGGTAGTAAGACGCGGTGCTAATAATAATATAGCGTCTACAGGATTGAACCAAGGTTGGAACTACAGAGATCCAACGAGCAACTAGCAACTAGAGAGGAGTGCAAGTTCTTACACGTGTGGCCCCTAAATGAGGATAGATGAAGCAAGCAAAACTCATGACCCTGGTAGATACCACAACTCCAAACAGCTATTTCTGGTTTGGCCTGGATGTTGTCATTCTTACACCTCCATCTTTTTTCTACCATACTTAGGTTCAATTATATAACGTGTGTTTAAACCTTATTTAGCACCCATTACATTATTTTCAACGAGGATTCATAACGTCGTCTCGGGGCTCCAAGGAAACATGGAACTACTACACTCCATTGGGGAGACTCTGTTGCGCATCCTCTTGATATTTTACGTTCATCTTACGGTCGGAAAATGGTTGTGCCTTTTCTACTGTCTGTCGTTTATTATTTGTAGTTAAGTAGGCGACTGAACGATAACCATGTGAACAAGGAACATTTTGCACAAATGAAATATTATTTTTTCTGGAGTAGACATGTTGCTTTAGGTAAATTTTATTTTTCTGTCTACTGAATATTTTTGTGGAATCGCTGAGGTCAGAGATGTTAGTTTTGATTTATGATTCTTACTTGTCAAAAGGGGGCTTTGTAGGGAACACTCAGTTATTTTGGTTATCATAATGTATTATCTCTTAGGGCCAGTTTCATAGTCAGATTTAGTACGCCTCAAGTGCGGCGCTATACTAAATACAAGACGTCACCTACCTGAAATTGAATGGAATGGGCCAGTTTCATATGCGAAACTGGCCCATTCCATTTTGGTCTAGGTAGGTGTCGTCCTGTATTTAGTATCGACTCGCACTTTAGGCATGCTAAGTTTGACTATGAAACTGGCCCTTAGTAAGCATGTTGGCAAATATGACTGAGTCTCCAGGATATAAATATGATTTATTTTGTGTTGTGAGTATTATATCAATAGAGTGACGTCATTTTTAGCTAGTTCGTCTCTTTAAGTCGGGTAGCTAAGGTGTATCTCTGATTGAGCCTCAACTTGCCATTCCACTTTTTTTTATATATTATATAGGGATATAGGGATTACTTTATATCTACGTAGGTAGAACCCTTAAGGTAGCTTAATCTTGTTCTGTTTCCTCATATAAGAACTTGTCTTTATTATTTAATAGTAAATATGAAAGTAATTCCTGCAGGGAGGGGTGTAAATGAATTTATATCTTACCACAATTTGTGTGGGACCTTTAGGTTCGTTTTTGTCATTCTTTAAAGAATGTTTTTTAATAGTATTCTTTGTATAGGAAAGTAAATTTGTCAGTTAACGCTGTGACATTACGCATATCTTGGTTTATCTCTTTTAGATTGTTTTTCAAGAATTTTTTGTATTGAAAGTTACCAGTTCGTTGTGACCCTATGGAACATTTTATTTTATTGTATGCAGATTGCTTTAGGTACTCTTATTTGCTCCTCCCTTAGAGAGCGTTTCACTTTGATCAACTGTTAGGGAAAGTTTTTGTATTCCAGGATTACGTATGCGTGTGAAGAGTAAGTGGTCTTATTTCTCTGTGTATTGTGCTGTACTCATTGATCTCTATAATATAACTGTATGGAGATCTGCGGCTAGAATTTTCGAGCTGTCATCTGCACACCATTGTATAAGAGAGAAAGAAACTTTTAGGTATCATTTTCTCTCCTACACACATACAAGACAATGTGGCATTTTGACGTTGTTCGCTAATTTTATGACTATATGAGATATATCAATGACTTCCTAAGATAGCCCATCAGCACAATTTTTCCTTTGATTTTTGCCCTCTGATCCCGATCATGAGAGAGTGTGTATTATGATGATTGTGTCGCAATCGTAGGTGACAGCTCTGTGATTGGCTAAAATCCCTAGCCTGTGATTGGCTATTGCCTTTCTCCCTTCCCCTGACGTCCTTTCCACGGTTCCAAACTTGTGGATTCCTGTCCAAACTTGTTTGTTCCTGACTCATTGGTTTTTATGTTTGGGTAGGATTGGGACAGGTGTTGGAGTTTATTTTATTTATTGTCAGAGGAAATGTGCAGTCCCCGGCGTCAGGAACTCCTCCCGTCACGTTACGGGCATCGCTACTGAGGGTGGGAGCATCCTCTCTGTCGGACCGTTTAGCATATAGTGTGGGAAATGGTTCGCGGCCACAAGACTCTGAATATATTTTGGTGTCTTAACCCTACCCCCTCCCCTTCTCCCATCTAGGATTTTCCCCAGGGAAGTCATCGCAACCCCGGTGCCAGTTTGGCGGATCGACAAGACAAGTTGAGACAAGAATAAATCACGACCTTGAATGATGTCGCAATCGGTTTTCCCTGATGACTCATACCAGACACCAGTTTGGCGGCTCGACAAGACAAGTTGAGACAGGAATATATCACGACCTTGAAATCGTGAGCTAGTAGAACAGGTCATTGACCCTGTTCATGCTTGGTGCCAGTTTGCCAGCTCGACAAGTCGAGACTCGTATCTGGTTACTCTACGTGTAAGAGTCAAACAGGTTTTGCGTGAATAAAACACGATATTACAAACATATATTTATTATACATTAAAAGTTTTATAGACATACGTAATATTTACTATACATTAAAGGTTTCACAGATATACATAATATTTACTATACATTAAAGGTTTCACAAACATACATAATATTTACTATACACTCTTACAAGAATGACGAATATATTCGCTCATACGTTTTTCTACAGTGTCTCTTAGATGCGTTGGTAAAATTGTTTTTAGTTCACAATCCAGTATGTAATAGTCCGAACCGACGACTTGGCGTGTATAGTAGATAGCACTGATAAGATCCAGGTTTATGATGTGCGTTTCCACCGTAGGCTGTTCGAGGTCGATGACATCCGGTGATTCTGTTAGCGTGTCGCATACATCCACGATGAGTGTGTCGATCAAATCGTTGCAATAGCGTATGACGGGTGTTGACCACATATCCCGTTGGTCGATGGTGACGTCGATGAGGTCCCACACAACACAAAGACGCGCCCAGCTAGGTGCTAGATAGGCGACCCGTTTGAGTCCTGCGTCTTGTTTCCCGCTGATGACGACCATATGGTCACCGAACATGCGTCTCAGAGAGATTTCATGCTTAGTCAGACTAATCTTCTAAGGAGGCTGCGTGTTGCTGAAAAACTTTGATATGACCGACTTGAAGCTGCCCATTATTGCCACTCTGTATGGTTAAACACCGCACAGTTCCCTCCGAATTTTTCTAGCTGGACATAGGGAGTAAAGTGGTTGTTGACGCTCATGCTGACGATGACTCGCTTGGCGTCAACTTCGTCCAGCGGAAACAAAGTGTTGAAAATACGGTGATGGCGAGTGGCTTCACTGGCTTTGCTTTCCGGGTGCAAACGTCTTGACCTTCCATGATATTTGATCGCTTCGACGACTGTCGTGATTATGGCCGGCACGCCGTCGGGACGCCCCATTTATAGGCGCACGCTGATCGGACGTAGCCTCTTGAGGGTTGGTAGGACCCAAGCGTCTTGAAAAATGTGTTGTAATATCTTAACACCCTAGCGTCATTGCCTGTATGATTTGTGGGTGAGAGTAGGGTTAGGAAACTTTTCATTGGAATGTTCTGGGTGCGATAGAGAAGATATATGAGACAGTAATCACCGCAAACGTCTGAGGCTACGCTTTGAAGTCGTATCGTGTTATGAGACGTGTGGGAAGTGTTTATGCGTATAAATGCCAGATGAACTTTATACGGGGTGGAAAACCATAACTGTCAAAATGTTCTCCCGCGCCATTCTTGTCGATAAAGATGGCGACTCAATGTGTCTTAGGCTTAGTGTGTGGATCCGTGTTGTTGTCGAGAGCGGTAGGTCACGCTATTCTTTCGGGTATTTGATCAGCAGGGAAAACACCCGACCGTACAGAACGGAACCACGGGCTTGTTTTCAGCGCACGTCTTATGGTGTGCGTGTTAGTCTTCAATCATCCAATCCCGAAGTCCCCAAACGCTGGAGGCCGAACAGAAATTCCATACAGAACTATGTGCCATGCACATGGTGTGACCCAATTTAAGTGTTTTCAGAGACGAACAACCTCTGTCTTACAGATCTACGACAGGCGTAGGCGTGTTTTGGCTAGAAACTTTTTATTTTCTGCCCCCTTGACGTAGACGCCTTATGCACGCGTTGTGGCACAGGAGATTAGGGATTCTAGCAGGCTGTAATCCACATCACCACTAATCCCAGGGAATACCGTACAGTTTGTTGACGATATAGTAGGCTTGCTTTTTAGCAGCGGCTGAAAGTTCCTCGATAGCATATGAGGGTTTTAACACCCAATGTTGAAGTAATGTACCGCATACAGATAAAACACTCAGTTCCTTTACGATAAACTCCTTGCTGTCATTGATGAAGCTCTGGAAATCTACAATAACGTCCATGATTTCAATGACGGGTGTAACTAGTGGGAAGTCACTTATATTAATTCCCATAATCGGTCACGACGTTTCTGTCCTTGTCGATGGTGATGATGTTGGCAAACTCCACGTACACGTTACAGTTGACGGTTTCGGTGAGAGCTCTAGTGAAACTCACTTCGATGCTCAGAGAATCATGTTTCATCAAATTCCAATGCGATGTCATGTGGGTGGAGAGATTAGGTGTGAGATCGAAAGCCATGAGATTATATCCCTTAGGGAAGGATTCCCGTGTGATTTTAATACCTTCGTTCATGAAATGGATACCCGTTCCAGAAAACAGTGTGTGGTATGTCATTACATAGTTGCCGTTTGAAAAATCGGGATGTAACGGTTTCGATTGCAATTGTTCCCCGTCCTCGTACGACAAGAAATGGTTCATACCGTAAGTTTGGAAGTTGAACGGGTTCTTGGTGGGGTCTCCGTTGAACGCAGCGTTTGATAAAAAAAAAACCCACGATGCATCGTTTGGGTAGTTGTCCAGTAATTTCCCTTGCACACCCGTAGGAATAGTGAGTGTTTTTACTTCCACGCGGGTGATGGGATACTTTGCGGGACTGAGGTTTAATGCCTTGGCATGTGCCAACAGTATAGCAGGTGCTACTTTGACACGTCGCACTAGAAGATCGGCTTCAACGATGTTAATCTTAAAGTACGGGATTTCAGGAACGGCCATAAGACTAAACTCGTCTCTGGAACGGACCAACTTGACTCTGAGTTCGGAACCGTTCAAAAGATATTTCTCTTGGTTAAATACATCACCGTGTAGATACCTCAAAAGATCCCACCGTCTACTTTTTGCAGTGAGACTGCAATGGGCCTCAAATTCCTTATTGCTTGCATTAACCTCCTCAAAAGTTCCAGGGCTGTCTGCGAACCACAGACCGCAAGTCAAATATGTTCTTTTGTATTAACTGTTGTAATTGAGCGGCGTCTCAATGTACGATTTATAAGCATACGTGTTGTTGGGCGGTAAGACTCGTTTTTGGTTTGAAAACACATCCACCTGTGTGAATATTGAATGCAACCAGCTGTTGATGGGAGCGATTTGATCCACCTCGGTGAAAGCGCCACCGTCGGGATTCATGATTGCCACCCTGAGATAGAGAATGGTCTGTGAAAGATCGATATAGAACTCACCTTGACCGGTAACGGTAAATTAGGTGGGCGAATCATCGGTGAGGGAAGAGTCAGGCTTGTACTGGAGCCATTTACACTTTAAAGACTGATTTGCGTGGGTGGGATGGAAAAGAGATCTAGTTCACTTCTGGCACACTCACAGGACAGGGGGTGTAGAAACGACATTTCAATTGAAAATATCTACCGCTTCTTTCTTGACCTTTTTACGTCTGGCAACGACAGAAGACTGACGTCAGTGCATCTTACGACGCCCTTTATAGCTTGAGCTGATCATCAGCATGTCGATCTTCTGCTCCGCCTTGCATTTCAGGTTTGTTCCAGCCTCGCCGACACGCTGCCGTAGGGCCTCTTTGAAAGGACGACGCTGATTGGCGATGTTGGAGAGCACTTCGATACCAGTATGAAGCGCCTGTTTTCCAATGGCTTTAGCACCGCTTCTCAGCAACGGTATGACGCTCTTGACAAGGCCGCTGAAAAACTTCCTATTCTGTGCCCACCTTGATAGGGAACACCGTGGTAGATCGAAGATATTCCTGTTCCGGCCTGGTTGACGTGGCATCTTTGGTAGAGACAGTTCATGTTGAGCAGCGTCGAAAATAAAGTTTCACGCACATTTTTCCAAACTCGAATGGTACAGGTTCACCTGTGTCTGTTCTTATATTGAATTCCAGGCCTTCAATTTCTCTTCTAAGTACGGGCACGTAGTGCAACGGAGTATAGCTAACTGTCTTATGTCTGCCATAGAGATATTTTGTGTTGTTGATACGGACGATACGTATTAGCGGTGCCACAATGTCACCCACGTGCTGAGGATCGACGATATCCGTGTAGATGTACATTTGCGAGGGCAAGCCTAGTAGAATATTGGCGGCGTACAATGACTTTTGGACTTTGATCAGATTAGTCTTAAAATCGAAACTGAGCTGTAGACTTAGTTGACTAGATAGAGTTAGCAGCTGTAAAGAAACAACGTTCACTTTTTTGTTAGGGTTTGTGTACTTGAATACAGCTCCGAAATCCCCCTTAAACGCTTCTACATCGTTTAGGGCTTTGACCAATTCATGGATAGTGTTGTAATTTCCAGTTGGGATGTGATCCTTGAATATTTGTTCCACGCCATTAGCATCCACCCAGCTGTACCATACAATATTTTGGCCCTTGGGTACGGTGGTGAAAGAACATGGATATTGAAATTTGGCGAAAGTGACTTCCCATTGTCCGTCGAGTGTAAGACGGTAGGGTATTTGCGTGGTGAGGTTCGCGAGGGTATTTTTCGGGAAATATCTCATAGAGCTGTCACTCGGCAAAGTGATGTAAGACTGCTCCTTCATGGTAGGGCGCTGACGTAACTGGCAGGAATACAAGAATTAAACTTGGAGGGGTAACCTTTCCACTGTACGTACACTTTCTTTCTGGAGCCTTTACCCTTAACACGTAGTATTTTATCAACTTTAAAAGTTGCGGGAAGACGTACGTGTTGCAATTCGGGTTCGTAAAACGTTACCTCCACCTCCTTGCCGTCAAGATAGGTCAACCTGTTGACGACTGGTTGTCGCAACATGACACTGCTAACTTTAAAAATTTCTTCGCTCCAATTGGTTTTGTAGCCCTTTTCAAACAGCAATTTGGAGCAACTTGAAGCACATTGGTTTCTGAAACGTCCGCATTTGCCATCTTGATACTGGAATGTTTTGCGCCATTATTAGCGTCGACGAGATCTTGGGGGACGTCTACAGAGCGATAAGTGTTATTTTTGGTAAAGTAGCGCCACATGTGCTCTTTCAGAGTTCTATTGAATCGTTCCACGATGCTTGCCTTCACGTCCGGATTATGATTGGTGTAGTAATACACGTCTTCTTTATTGAGAAATTTCTGGACTAGACGTGCCGTGAACTCTGTCCCCTTGTCCGTCTGTAAACTTAGAGGTTTACGGCCACTTTGTTTGAAAATGTCCATGAAAGGCGTCCTTCACGATGCTCCCCGTCTCTGATGGAAGCGTTCTCGCCCAGGCCATCTTGCTAAACACATCGATGACGGTGAGCAAGTACACGGAACCGTCGTTTTTTCCCCAAGACTTCGCATATCGTTGAGATCGGCTTGACATAGATCGTTAATGTTTGACACCACGTACTTGTTGCATGGAAACTTTTTTATCACAGGTTTATGTAGGGTATAAGCGTCCTGCACACGAAGCCATTCTTGTACTTTGTCCGGAAATTTCTTGGATGCCTTTATGAGCGACGGCACCCTTGCAAATCCTGCAGGATAAGAAGGGTCGTAGCAGATGTCGGCTAAACGGTCCATTAAGCTTGGAACGGCAGCCACCTGTTTTCATCCACCCTTTTCAGTTTCTTCTTCTAAGGGCGTTACGACTGTGCAAGTGGTTGGGATACGGGCGTCGGATCTCTAGTGGGACGTTTAATTTTTGAAGTGCCGTGAGAATCTCTCGCCACCCCGACGGCTCACTGTGTCTTCTTGCTCTGACCAGATCGTTGACTAAATCCACAATATTGGATTCACAGAGAGGCGTATCGTGAATACTCACTTTCCCGTTTTCGTTCCAAGAGATACCAACCCGGGAAATAATATATTCTAGTAAATGTTCAGGTTTTTTACGTGCCTATACTGGTACAGTATTGAGTACAGTAGGGATGGGAAGTACAGACACTTCAAGGTTGGTTGTGGTGGCATTTTCTGGTGATGCAGGGTGTTGACTAAAGTGCAGATAGCACTGTAGCACTTGTTGGTATAAAGTCCATTTAGATTTGTCGTAAAGTTTTGAAGCAAAGATATTTTCCATTTCCTTGTCCAGCTCGGAGACCACTAGATTTGTGGCCGTGGCCACTTGTTAGTGATGTTTCTCGTAACGGTGAAATGTTTCCGGGGACACTAATATCATAAATTTGGTGTGTTCCATTATCCACTTATTGAATAAGGAACCGATGACACCGCTGATTAAACGGGCTAAAAGTAAGGGCAGGAATGCTCCTCCTTTCTGAACGAGTAGTCCTCTCTTCTTCTTCCAGCAGCAGATTCCGTCCTTGGTAAATAATCCCAATGGGTCAGGACCGAAACTCATTTCGATTTTTATCGAAAGCAATTATTAATTATAATGACCGAATGTAATGATTTCAAGTTCTATTTATAGTCGCTCCAACGGGGTGTGCCGCATGTAAAGGTGTCGGCTTATTATTGGCCAATAATATTGTTTCCTCATCGGTGATTGTCCGATTCATCTAAAGCAGCTTGGCTTTACCGATACTCGTCATTCATGGTCAAACGTCCGGCGAACACGGACGTGTTACCACTGTAATGAAAAAAAAAAAAATTATGTATTTATTTATTTTTATTTATTTTAGTCATTTATTTATTTATTATTTAGGAATTTAGGAATGAATATACGAATATATTTTAATTTATATATTATATAATTAATATATAATATAATATAGTATTGTATTGGGCGCCAACTACCAACCCCTTTTATCTTGTGAGATAGGTAGATTTTTAATTATTGAATAAATTTATCCCCATAAACTGCTCAGCGGTAATACGAAAACCCTTTCTCTCAAGACCCCTGGACTTTACCTAAAGTTTGGACTTAAGTTGGACACTTACAACCGAAGACTTCTTGATGCAGATTATTATTCTTGCTCTGACCAATCCAATCTACTGAGCATCGCTATACATGGGATGCAAGTTCAAAAGAAAAATCAATGTACATTGATGTAAATAAAAATAAAACAATTAAATTTAAAGAGTGATTTTTATTATTGTAGTGAATGATATCCTTAAATAAACCCTACCTATTAAGGCATGCCTCGTAAGTTATAAAAGTAATATAAGTATTGAGAAGCAATACTTGAAATTGTTAAACTCTCACTTAAATTGTGATTATAAGAGAATATACATATTTCTTTAAGCAAATAACAGGATTTTAACAACAACAAAATTTATTCTTTATAACATGTAACAATAAGGCTATGATTCTTTAATAAACAAAAAAAAATTGTTCTGAGGTGGACAAAAGGTATTAATTCTGGTTTGAAAACTGAAATTATTTGTCCTTCTTTAGTAATTTTAAGGATTATGCTTAATTATTTACATCCATAACAGGATGTTTACAGATGGATTTGATCTCACCCGAAAATGTCCTTGCTCTGGTAAAAATGTTGAATCAAAGCTCCGTCAATATTTAACTCTCCGGCCTTAAATTTCCACAAAAAATCTTCTTTGAGTGCTTCCACTCAACCTTCTTCACAAGTTTATACCTCTTTTAGAAGTTTTAGATGATTAGAACCACCATGAACCTTTCAAAAAATATAATTGAAGGATCCCCAGATCGGATCCTTCCTTCCACTTTCGAAGCCAATTTAAGAGTCACAACAAAAAGTAAGACAAAACACAAACACGTTCTTTTTGTTTTAAAATAAACAATCACCGGCCTAAGAGAAAATATTCACCGGGATTTATAAGCAAGAATAAAACAAACAATCTTAACTATTTAAATATTGGGAGTATTACTATAAAGATAATTATAATTTTTACATATGAACATAATTCATCTTTAAAATTAATTTAAACTTGGCACCAAACAAAAAACCAAACGATAATAATAATATCTTCCGCTAGGGGCAATTATTGTTTCAAGAGACAGCCAGATGCTATAAGCGTCCAAGAACATAAAAATAAACTAATCGAATAGTTCCGAAATAAACCACTCTCTGGAGCAGATAGCGTTAAAATCACCTACCAACAAAATTAATAAACATGGCGGGTTGGCAGTTTATGAATAAAAAAAAGAAAAATGATTTAATATAGTAAAATAAAGGTAAGTAGATTATATGTATAACATATATTTTAATTGTAAATGAATAAATAATGAATATTCAAAACTTTAGGAGTTTTGAATGAAATTTAAAACAAATAAACAGTAAAATTGTCAACGATATATTATCTTTGAAGAATTTAGTCAACTGATTATTAGATTTCTATTATAAGTAACTTTTTTAACCAAAAATAACATCACACCACGCTGCTGGCTATGTGGGCCCAATATGCCGTGAAGGCCCTCAACGACCCTCAACGGTCGTGCTTATTTTTTCCAACAGCGCAAGTGTGGGTACACATCTCACCCTGTGACGTAAGGAGGTAGAAGGGGGTTCAAATCCCTACTAGCGTTGATAGGTCAACAAACGATAATTTCACATTTCAAACCCGCGCAAATGCTGGTGCACATTTCACCCGGTCACACACTACCATCAAACTCTGTCAATGACCGATGTAAGGGCTTCAAATGGGTACCCGTCATTTGGCCTAAAGGCATTTGGCCTAAAGGCATTTGGCCTAAAGTGTAGGCTAAATGCCTTTAGGCCAAATGCCTTTTAGGCCAAACGCCTTTTAGGCCAAACGCCTTTTAGGCCAAACGCCTTTTAGGCCAAACTCCTTTAGGCCAAACGCCTTTAGGCCAAACGACTTTAGGCCAAATGACTTTTTGTAAAGTTAATTTTTAGACCATTTATTAAATTGTTTTGCTGTCTCCGGAAACATTCGTTATGATTTGTGAAACCCTTCACGGTACCACCGGAATTATACATAGCATGAGTTTTCAACCCATGATCATGGATTTGTATTCATCGGGCAAACTTGTCAACAAATTCGTTTCTACCTATTCATTACTTAAAATTTAAGCCAATATTATATAACTTATGGGCGATTGTCATGGTTTTATTAACATAATTCTCTACTGATCAGCTATTATTGAATATTGTGGTAATAAGGATAAGCAAAAGGCCAAGTAAGAGTACTCATAGGGTAGAGACGCACTATACAAGGAGCCTACCTAGTGGGTTCTACTTAGCCTCTCACCGGGTCAGGTGCAGACAAGAGACAGGACTACTACACATGGAAGTTTGCTGTGCAGGCGTATCTGGAGCACAAAGATATATAGGAATGCGTTACAGGTACAGATACAGTTGTAAAGAAAGTTATACAAGCTCGGTCTAAAATAACTCTCTTGGTAAAATCTCTAAATTATGTGCATGTGCAACAAAAACTTCTAAGGAAGCTTTGAATAACCTAGCTGGTGCTTTCCAAGACACGAGATTAATAAGACGTGTGTACCCGCTTCGGTGGCTGCGTGGTCTAACACACTACTCTCTGAGTAGACTAAACTTCCGTTGACGGGGAGATCGAGTTTCGAATCTCCATCGGGTGTAAGTCCCCTACTGAAGGTGGTTTTTCCAAAATGGTTTTACACTCTCCCTCCACACAAATGTAGATTCACTTCCTCTGTATATAATCTTCCTAATCCCTAAACCATTAACGTAATTAGTACATAAGCGTATAACCCAAACGGGTAGTAAAATGTAGTGCTAAATAAAACAAAAACAAGACGTGTAGGCCTTTTCAACATCAACTGTGGCTGGGTCATCTTAGTAAAATGCTTTCATCTTCCTCTATCCTTCCACCACTCCTCCTTTAATTTCTTCCATTCTTCTTCTCCTCTCACTTGAACACTTTCTGTTATCTGCTCCTCCCATCTTTTTTTAGGCTTCCCCTTCGGTCTTTTTCCCACATACTTAATTTCTAACATCTTCTTCTACCTCCTCTCTTTTCCATCCTCATTACATGCCCATACCATGTCAGTCTTGCTTACTCTACTATCTTATGTTATCCATGTACCCTCACTCTTTCATAATCTTGTTTCTTCTCGTGACAGCTAACATGCTCCTCACTAACCTCATACCCATGGTTTCCACTTTCCTAGTCTCTTTTACACTATATGTCCATGTTTCTGCTGCATGTGTGACAATGGCTACAAAGTACGCCCTCTACAACACTTTCTTACACGTCAAGGACACTTTTCTTCTCCAGAGCAGGTCTCGTACACATCTGTAGAACAAATCTCCCTGCTGTACTCTTCTCATTAAATCCTCTATACTTCCACTTTTTTGCCTCAATCACGCTTCTAAAATATGTTACGATTTGTACTTTTCTCAGCTCTACTCCATCCATATTTATAGTTTTACTAGGCCTTATCCTCTTCCTTGGCATTACCGTCACTTCACACTTTGCTATGCTAAATTTCATTCCACAATGTTTCATTTCCTCACTCCATTCCTACAACTGTTCCTGTCGTTCCTCTTCCTTCTCCTTCCATATCATTAAGTAATCAGCAAACATCACATCATGGCTTTCATTATTTCCTCCCCGAGTTTTCTTGTCACTTTATTCATGATCATTTCCATTACCATTACAAATAGTAAAGATGAGAGGGCACTCCCCTGATTCACTCAATTTTTTATTTGGAACCACTTACTCCTCCCACTCTCCATCTTAACACAACTCCTGCTATCCTCATACATGCTTTTCATTCTCATGAAAACTCCTATTTACACTGCGGACTCCTCCATCTACTTTTTATTCATTTTAATTGGGTCCATATACAAAATATCTATCTAACACGAACCATGTACTATCGCTTCCGAGTGCTGGCAACCCTGATCCAACCCGTTTAAATATCCGGTAACGGCACTATAGTTTATTCGTTTAAAATGTGTGATATAAGTGATTATATTTTAAATTCTCCAATAGGAAGGATAATTTTAACAGTGTGTAATAAAGGTGTTCACAAATTATACCAAGAAGGTGGTATTGGTGATGAGAACTTTAATCCAAACCAAGGGTAAGCCACAAAACACAAAGGTTAATAACACCTGTATGGATAATTACACTTAATTATCTCTTATACACACTTATCTAATATATATAGGCCTATTTAGATTTAACGCTTCTACATAAAGTAAATATTTATTATTCATGCTTACAAAAAAAACTTAAAGTAGGCTTACTTTCATATTAGAACTCTACATTTTAAAAGACATTAACTTACAAATTATTTCTGTCACTAAATTGCTATAAACTGAAGAAGATTCTGGGAGCTGAAGGAGGAGGCAGAGGGTAGGGTGCAAATTGGCGTTCTAAGTTCGCTGAAAAAATGAATGGACTCGTCGTAAGACAGACCAACTAATAATAGGCCTAATAATAATAGACTAGGCCTACTTTATTATATTAAGCTCAGCCAAACATCAAATGATGTAAACTTGTCCCCCACACCACCTCCTTTAATTTCCGGTGGTGGAAAGGTCGAGGATTTGAATCCTGGACAGGTTTGGCATAATGGGTTTTCACCCTCCCTCTTTGCAAATGGAGATCACATTTCCTATGAATTATAACTTCTCCAAATATTTTTATTTTTACTTAATTTTTAAAATATATCTTGTGTATTTAATGTGCCCTCTCTGAACTGACTTTTAACCTAACTTAAATCTAGAACATACACAACACCCAGCCCCCAGACTATTAAGTCATCACTGTGAAAGGGTAAACCCACATTTCAATACCGGTAATGATACATTTTTGGCCATGCCTCTAATCGAACCTGGGATCCTTAGCTCAGTAGATAGATACATTACCAACTGAGCCAAGGTGTTGGACAACTGCTCTAGTATAGTTAAAATACCCAGTCAGGTAGTAAGACATGGTGGGGAAAAAAACCAAACCATGAAAGAACATCAAAAACCACGCATCTAGGCCTACACACTTAATAAATTTGCTGTTTCCATGTGTGAACTATGTTTTTTTATAGACATATGTGACCTATATAAAGTAAGAATAAATACCAACTGGGTGAAATCTGACAGCCCAAAAACTAGTGCAACTTTTTTCATAGGTTCACATTTAATAATATTATGATCAGCAGCTGTCAATTTTGATTGGAAAAAAATATTTTTGTAATTTATAAACCTGCCTTCCTCCCACAATTTTACCATAGACAGACATATGTCCTGAATATAGATCTGGGTTATATATATGTAATGTATAGGTGTTTATGAGGTATATCAGCTTGTTTGTCTTAAATTCTACTTTTTGATCGTCCTGAATTTAAACCAAAAAGTTTCAAAGTTGGGGTTATCAACTGTGACACAACAATTCCTCAGAGCTGCAGGTTTGTAAACATTACCAATTTTTTTTTCAGAGTCACAGTTACTCTGATAGATAAGATCCGACCGAAGGATGGAGAAATAGTAGACCAAGTGCTGTATTGGCTCAAGATTTATTTTAATGACGTTCAAGCCATCAACCACACGTTTATGCCAAGCCTGTGTCCTTCTGCCGGTGCTAACAGTGAGTAGTGTCCTCTTAAAACCAAAGATAAATGGTACAACATAATTGTACGTATACTTCATTTAGGCTAGTATTAAAATTTGTGACACATTAAAAAAAAAAATCAGTTATCAGTAAAATACACTTTAGTAAGTTTTCCGCAGAAAAACATTCATTTTTTTTGATAATCATAACTTAATATGAAACACTCTTCAAATATAAATTTTGAACAAAATCTGTTAAGAGGGGTGGATAATACATTTGCGTTCAAATCACTATACTTAGTTTTTCAGTTTGCTTCTCTTTCATGCAAATTTATTTAAAGCTTAAAGCTCTAATTCACTAATATTATAGTTTTTTAATATGTTTTCCGAGTGTGTGGCAACCTTAAGGTAGTTTTCAAGATAAATTTTGTAGATATGTTATATCATTTTTATCATATATACCTTTGTAAAACTTTTTTTGTAGCCCTCAGAAAGAAATGTTTCTTTGCCTTTGGCTAATGTTGGGAGGTCATTAGCTGTTTTTCCCTTGTGTAATTTTGTGTTCACTTTTGTAGAAGGTGAATTTAAGATAATACCAACATAACAAACAAATTATTATGATTAGAAGCCATGCTGGGGATTCGGGAGTCTGAAGCTATTTTAGGTGGAGCTAGTCAGTAAAAATGTACAGACTTTTGACTTCAAAATAAAAACTTATAGGTAATAATATTTTAAACCCTTTTTTATTATCTAGGACCAAAATTTATAATTTGGATTAAAGAATCTTCCCATGAAGTCTGGATAATTTTACTGCAGTAAATATGTTATTATTAATTAAAATTAATATACTCAAGTTGAAGTCGGATCCAATATAAAAACAGCTCAAGAGTCGGAGTTGAAGGCTTGGCGCATCGATTCCACAGCCCTGATTACAGGAGATAAGATACGGAGCATAGTTTTGATGAAATTTTGGTCAAATTCATTGCTTTCATTTACTTAATCAATAGCTCTGTGCCCGTTTATTCCAGATATTTTTTTATGGTTTTTGTGTTTTACCATAATTATAAATAAATAAATAAATTTGTATGAAAATAAAATACAAAATATTCTTCTTTGTGTGTGCTTATGTACATGATAAATGTAACTATTGTTTGCGTTCCAGCAAACTTCCGTACACAAGTGTGCCAGGTGTTATCAAAGAATGTTGGTCCCGGTAAAACTGTCTCCTACAGTGAACTGGCCTCCTTGCTCAACAAACCAAGTGAGTTACCGATACATGAGCTTATTTAGAAGTAGGGTGGTATTGGCATCCATACAGTTTCATTAAAGCTCACCAAGGAGTCCCGAACTCAATTACCCATGGAGGCAAGCTGTTACTAAATTGTCGGCCCTCTTTAACTAAATAGTTTTACAGGACTAAGGTTTGGTTGTTTTTTGGTCATACATTTTAAATAAAATAGATTGCTAGTATCTTGTTTATTTTACATAACCCCATCGCACATTAATTGATACAAGTGAAGTGTGAATGTTTTATTACTAGGGACCTGTGTGAAGTTAATAAGGAGTCAAGTTGTGGCTTGAATTCTGTAAATAGATATTTTTAAACTCGACTATTTAAATAAAAATCAAATGATCACTAGAATTTTAAAACTAATATATATATAAAATAAAATAAATTTTCTTTAAAATTGTAATAGCATTACAGTAATACTTTAATACTCGCTTCCGTGGCCACATGGACTAAGGCGCTACTCTCGCAATAGACTGGCTGTTTATGATGGAGAGATAGGGGTTCGATACCAGTTGGGTCCAATAAGAGTGAATTTTCACTCTCCTTTGGAACATAAATGTGGGTACACTTCCTCTAAATTCAACCTTCCTCATCCCTAACACATAAAAGTAATTAGTGCATAGGCGTATAACCTGAACGGGTAATAAGACGTGGTGCTAAAAACAAAAATAGCATATTTCGGTTGCACATTTACTAAACAACATCCAGACAAATAGAGGAAAAGGTACATAACAAGCCATGCATTGCCGGACATACAATCCACCATAAAAATAGTCCTGTACAAAAGCTTGAATTTGCCATTTGCCTGGAAAGCTATCTCATTCAGAGTATTTGTTAAATGTTTGGGCTCAAGCTTTAAATTCAAGTACCGGTAGACCCCTTTTTATTAATCTATTTGTGATCTGTTTAGATGCAGCGAGAGCTGTGGGTACTGCAATGGCGAATAATCCCATCCAACTCATCATCCCTTGCCATCGCGTGATCCGCAACGACCTTAGTCTAGGGAGCTATGTCCGAGGACAGAGTGTGAAGATGTGGCTCCTGAAACACGAGGGTGTGAAGTTGGCCGCTAATAACAAAGTGTTGCCGGTACCTGGCGCCAAGAAGCGCCCGACCAAGACCGTGGTGCTACCCTAGGCTTGTGACACTAATCAAGTTTTTTTGGAATTATTCTCTGTAAGGTGAAATACAACAGCGTTGAGGTTGATGATTGAAAATGTTTGTTCAAATTACAAACAGGAGAAACTGTAAAATATGGTGCAGAAATACCTGTCCTGCGTTTTGGTGCACTTTTGTATTCCATGCAATATTTTCTAAAAGGAATTTTACTGTACTATAATTATTACATAATAACTCTTTTCAATGTAAAAAAAATGCTATAACTAACTCTGAACAGTTTATTTCTTGTTCATTTGTGTACATTGTTTATAAAGTGTACATGTCAACAATTGCTACGTTAATCAACTGCTCAAATATGTTCACTTGATGAAAATTTATTAAAAGATGTGATAATTTAGCAAGTATAACAATAAAAAATTAGAATGAAAACAAGATATTTTCAATATTCTAATCAAGACAAATTGGGTGTGCTAGCTAAATCATATTTTTTAGTAAAGGGACGGTTTACAGAGTGTCTATTCGCCTGGAAAACCTTGAATTCTCAGGGAATCTATCTTTGTTTGGAAAATGCAATTCTCAAGGAATTTTGATGTTACTCAAGGAAGTTTTTGAATTTCCAACATTTAAAAATAAAAATATGAAATCGCTTAGCTACTATTATCAGAGATAAATATAATAAAAGATTATTTAAAAAAATCCTATTTCATCCGAACTAGGCAATATTAATGATTCAACACATGGATATTTGAAAATGTAATATGTTTGAAACATAGAGAGAGACAGGTTTTTACAAGTAAGCAGATTATTGTTTACTGATCCATGAACATCTAGTAAGCAAATGTGTTTTATGTAAAGAATATTGTTGCTTTAAAATGTATGTTAAAGTATTTGAAGTATTTTAATTAGAGATGGGCCACTCGAATCTTCGAATAATCAAATCCTTACAAGTATTCAAGGATTCGGTGTTTTACTGGATTCGATGGTCGAATCTTTCACCTCATAAACAAAGCATAATATTTTGAATTCAAAAATTACTTAGTTAGGCCTACTTGAAAAGCACAACTTAATCCGTAATCTTTATTTTGTCGGACAAAAGAGATTTGCATAAATAAAATCATATTAAAAAAAATTGTTAGGTGTGTAAAATCTTACGTGTTTACTACCCTACCCTCCCACCTCTATGGGAAACTTGGACTCAACCGTTTTGGCACATGCTCACTTCTAAATCTTTTACCTCACGAGCATTCTTGTAAATATTTTAATGAACACATTAAAACTCTTCAAAAACTGAAAATAAAAACTAGAATTACAAATAAACTCGAAATAAATAAAACAAATTACAGCTTTTTTTAACAGAAATAAGAACACGTTACACATGATACAAAGTCGGCCACCATAACATATATTATGTTTACTCGCAAGAGTGATAGTTAAAATAAAGATACTGTTAATTATTCTTACTACCCAACTGGTTTTAATTCTCTACAGCTATGAAAAGAAACCTAATTTATTCCATATGATCCTTAAGCTAGACATTTTGTTGGGTTTCATGAAAAATAAATACTGGCGACAGTCAGACACCGATACCGGCCTCTGTCTTGTATATCGATTGTTTGTTTAAAATCGATTCATGTAATCTGATCACTTAGTAAGCGCTCTCGAGTTTTAAGAATCAAATAACGACTTGCTAATTCATTATTGGTTTTGAAATTTATTTTAACTAAGAGTTTATTATTTTTTAAATATGTTATTGAAGTAATTGTAAAAATATTCAAACATAGTCCTGCCTAATAAAATGGGAATGAACATATTGGAGTCGAAAATATGTTCATGTTTTAAATAGAATGCATTCTCAGAAATCAATATATCGCAAGAATCGAATATATTTCTTGTTTTTTATGTGAAGATAGATAATGGATATAATAAGAAAATAATAATAAAACATACTTAGGCATTATTGAGTTCAATATTTCCAATGTATGTTTAATTGTTAAGCATGTTGTTTTAGTCTTATTAAAAATATCCCTTTGTATTTTTATTTTTGCTTTCTTACTAAAATAAATTATAATCCTTCAATGATTAAAGTTGATCAAGGGATAACTAGGCCTAATCTGTTTATTTCACACGTTTTCTTAGAAATTCAACTCATTTTAACAACACTTTTAAAAATAATTAAAATACACTCAAATTTTTATTTATCAGATTTTTAGATAATAATATGAGTCTAGATTGTTTAATTTGGCTGGATTTTAACCTGTATTTTTTAAGGAGTGGTTGAGGTTGATTAAAATTGAAAGAATGAATGAAATAAATCTTAATTTACAGTTTAGACATATTGTGTAATGTAGGTCTATTTGTAAATCATTAAAATTTCTAACAATTTGCTAGGATTCGAGATTTGAGATTCGAAAACAAAATGTAGATTCGGATTCGAGAAATAGTAGATTCGACCCATCTCTAATTTTAATATGCAAAAATCAATTCACAAACTTGAAATTAATTTTTATTTCAATTTCACGTTTGGCTTATCTTAAGAAAGAGGTTTATAAAAAATTTTAAATAACCAAATCAAGAAAATCTTTAAAAAAAAAAAAAATTTAGAATACTTTTAACTAAGTTTTTAATATCTAGAGAAAGTTAGTTGTTAGTTTTGTTTGAGATTTTTTGACTAAATTATAAAAAATATTAAAAATTTTCTTAAATTTGTAATTATTTTTATTAAATTAATTAATTATATTGCATATTTTTTAGGAATAAAAATTTGATTATAATTATTAAAATAACAAGTCATTGTAATCTTTTAACTAAAATGTAGGATTTTTAAGTATGGAAAAATCTGAAAAATTGCCTGTAAAAACTTAGAATTCTCGAGGAATTTTTTTCCAAGATTTATTAGACGACCTGGTTTAGTTTGAAAATGGTAGAAAATAGTGAGAATTTTTCTTCAAGTAGTTTCTTAAATGCTATTCATATACAAATACACAATTTGTGGATATTATAGTTTTTAGGAAAATTTGATGGGTTTTTTTACTAATTCTTTCAACATCAAGGTTATTACTTAATTAATGGCTTAAGTCTATGGGTTTGGGTGAGTATCTTAGAGGGAATGCATGAAGGGCATAGGAAATACACTCCCTGTGCATACAACTGAAATTAAATCTCTTCACGAGCAATTTGTTTTATTGTAAATTTAATATCTTTGGCCATGTGCTTACCAAAGTGGGTGAATTAAAAACCCTATCATTTTCCAGTTAATTTTACTAAAGGTTGATTTTGATTAAAGCTTTCCAAATATCAGTTTAGAGTAACGGTAAGACCCTCAAATCCTTTTAAAAAACCCAACTGAATATTGGTGTTTCAGAACCATTAAAATTATAGGATGAACTTAACATACAGACCCCAGACCAGTAATTTAAAACTTTACTGAATGTATGAATGTCATAATGAATTTAGATTATACTAAAGAATGTTAACATTTAATTATTTCTATTTTTTATTATTTTTATATTTCCTCTTATGTTCATAATTTTTTCCAAGATTCGAGATTCAAAAGTAAATTGTAAATTCTGATTTGTATGATAGTGGATTTGACCTAACTTGTTTCGAGCTTTATTTTTGCAAGCTATTTAGATTATTTGGTACTTTATTTATCAATTTAAACTTTTTGAAAAATGATTAAACTTGATTGGTGACCTGGTGGTCTAGGGGTAAGGTGTCAGACTTCTGTGCTGGGGTCCGGGGTTCGATCCTCGGTCCCGGCACAGATTTATCTGATTGCCAAACCCTTCCTTCACCTCTGACAAGACTTGTATTAATCACAACTTGTGAATGTGAGGAATGCCAGGCCTCCACCGTGGTTCGGATTCCACGTTAAACTGTAGGTCCTCCATTTCATCTCACAATCACCCTACCATTACACATTAGCGTAAGTGCGTATAACCCGAACGGGTAGTAAGACGCGGTGCTAATAATAATAATAATGATTAAACTTGACCAAAATTTAAATAATTTTTTTCCTTTAGGCCCAGAAGTTAAATGAGTGCATTACTATTTTTGTTTCTTTTTGACATACTTAATCAAATACCATGTTTTTTATTTCCATCATTACAGCTCTAAATAATATTTTCTATGTAACTTTCGAGTAATGTTTGGTAAAAAGGAGGTGACTTAAAGGCTAGTGCTAGAGAAAATGACATGTGTTAAGTAAACATTGTAATTCCAGGAAACAAAATGTGTGAAAGTAGTTGGAGGACAGGGTGTCCAGCGACCTGGAAAACAGGGATAAGTCAGGGAATTTGCTTGGTCATGGAAAAGTTGGGGAATTTAATTAAATTTCTGGAATTTTCACAAAGTCACTAAAAAATACTCAAATTTAATTTACATTAGTTAAAATTACATTTTTCTATAATTTAATACACACCACACTCTCTTTTAACACAGTTGAACATACTAATTTTAATTCTCAAAGTCTACACGGGATTTTTGTATGTCATCTTTCCATACCTCTACTTTGCGTCTTTATTTTTTTAAACTCTATTTGTGCAAAGCAATATTTTAATGTCTCAATATGAGATCGCTCTACCCAAGAGCCCATCACTTTAGGCTGAAACCCTTCATAGTGTGTCACAATTTCAGAGTGTGTATGTGTTTAAAAATATTGCATCAAGTTCCGATCTTAATAAAACTGTATAGGGACTGGAAAAGTTGTAAATTGTCTTTGGAAAACCTGGAAAAGTCAGGGAATTTTAGAATATGATTTGGCTGGACACCCTGGAAGAATCGATGGAATCATTATTTAAATTAACAGCACACTTATCTATGGTTGAAACAAAACATATTTAAACTCGAATGTGCATTACACATAGATGCTCGAGTATGATTTCTACTCCTAAAGTAGCTGCATGAGTTTGGCTATAGCTAGTGTTTTAAATGTGGTTTCATATGTATCAGTGTTTTTTCTCAACAACAAAAAACAACTTAGTATTACTGTAGTAAGTGTATTGATTAGTGACTGATTATCCCTTCTACTTCAACCATGATTTAAACCAGTGCTTTGTTCCAAATGAATTTATGTGTATATTTGATAACCTTTTTGACTTTTTAAAAATAAATCATGTTATTTATATGAAAGTATAACTATGTTTGGCATAAAATACTTAACTCTTTTATTTAATAAAATATATTTTAATAAACAATATATTAATCATTTAACTGTAATGGATATGAAAGATGTTCCTAAATTTTTATTGGAATGATTAATTGATTCAATAGTTGACCATTTTATCAATATGAATTACTTATTTTCACTGTGAAAGATTATGTCCTGTGAAGAAATAAACGAATAATAAACTTTGTTTAGTTTCAAACACTAAGAGGAAAATTATATACATTTAGTGAAGATAATACAAATGGTACCAAATTTGGGGGCTGCATAGTCTAGGGTTAGGTTTTGCTAACTCACGGCCTGCAAGACGTATCAGACCAACCCACTTGTCTGCGACACTTTTATATTACTATCTGGCCTATAAACATACACATAATTTAGAAATATTCCAAACTGTGCTAAATTTTGTTATCACTTTGATTAAGAGAATTTTTATCTACTTAATTTATTAAATACGGCTTCTATCTAGTATTTCACAAACCTACATAAACATCTAAAAAAATATCAGTTTTGAAATCTTTATAATATACATTAATGGTTTTGAATACAAAGCATCAAATAGCTAATACAGACCTACATCAATGGGCAGCGGATTAAACTTCAGCTTCTTATGGTCTATTTTTGCCAGTGTCAAGAGTTTGGGTTCGGAATGCATCCACATGTACAGAGGGTGGTTTTTATTATATAGCTTAACACAATTCACTCTCTCAAAGATGCTTACATTTCTTCTAAATTATATCGTACTAATCCCTCATCCAGTGGTGTGATTAAAATTTTAACTATCCGAACAGGTAGCAAGACGCACAACGAAAACAAAAGTATAGAATATAATTAAATATGTGTGTATAGGCCGAATTCCGTAACACGCACCAGGTTTGTTTATCTGGAACTTTAAGCTGTCCTGAGTTTGAGCGCCAATGAGCATCACTCTGGATTGCTGATGATAGAAGATCAGAGTTTAAATCCCGGTTGGGTGTACTAAAGGTGGTTTTCCATTCTCCAGCCACTCTTCTTATAGTCATCCTTCCTCATCCCTAAATCATTAGCATAATGAGTACATATTATAGTGTTACCATTTTATATGATGATGACGCGTGTATGCCTTATTGCATACTTGCAATCACACAACTATATTATGATCTGATTGTAATTCGATTGAAATCAGTAAAAATTGATGTACAAGATTTATTTAGTTGATTACACTTTCACTTTTATAAAATTGACAATTGATACAGTCATTTGTTTAACGAACTGACACGGAGAGCCAGAGAGAGTGCTCTTACAAACTGAGATTTTATCTCTCTGGATTACTATAATTCTGTGTGATATTATGTTTTCTGTGTTACTGATTCTGATTTTTCTGTGGATTTATATGCACAAGCTGCTTATATATGTCTCAAGGCCGTAGTCAGGGGGGGGGTTTAGGGGTTCAAACCCCCCCCGAAATTTTATGAACAAAATATATATGGCTCTATTTATGGTTCAAACAATATCAAAATTAAGGTACAAGTACAAGTTAGGGGGTTATGTTACCATAAAAAACACTTTAGAGAGCTTCTAGAGCCGTTTAATAATTAGAATTTGTCCTAGCCTCCGATAGTTATGGGGTAGTGTTGCCATAAAAAACACTTCAAATAGCTTCTAGAACAGTTTTTTATTTATAATTTTTTCCAGCCTCCGTCAATTGGGGGATGGGCCCACCAAACCCCCCCTGAAATTATTGGCTGGCTACGGCCTTGATATGTCTTACCTCTTGCTTCTTGATCCCCTCGTCACCAGTTAGCCCTTTTGCCGGCTGGATCAATGCCGATTATTTGGTTTATTTTCCTTACAATATTGATAAGGTAATATACAAAATTACAAACATACATTGTTGAATATACAAACAAATTTGTTCATTAAATTCTTACAAAATATTAATAAACGTAAAAATTGATCATAATAAAACACTTAAATATGCTATGGTAACAATTTTAAAACGGGAAAGTATAAGATAGGTTAGTGTTTTAGACCTATTTGATATAAATACAAAATATTCAATTGTGAGCATAAATTATTAATTATTTATAATTATTTCAAAAATTGCAAAAAGTTATTCAACAGTTATGATTCATTTTATTTGTTCTCATCTTTTCCATGTAGAATAACTAACAATTATTATTTATATTTTAAATAAGTGATTAAGGTGAAGAATTATCTGAGCAGTCCAGTAGTCATGAACTAGTGTTGAATTTTTTCGGTACTGTCATCCTTTAATTTTACCCCCTCTTTTCTCTAGCCTGTTGCTCACAATGAGTTGACCTTGAAGTCAACCCTCTAGCCATATCTAACTGACTCTTGCAAGCTGCCAGGTATAAATCAACACACTGTTTCTTCTAATATAACCACAAGATAACTGCCTCCCTCTCACTAACCTATAGTACAAAGGACTACGTTGTCTGTTACTCATCTTAAAACTGGTTTATCACTACCAGACTTCTAAGTCTATACAGTTCAAAAGATTGTTAATCAGTAACTAGGTCCAAATTGCTGATTGATGATCATCATTGGTGCAACAACTTTTGGGAGTACATTGTCTAAGGCACTACTCTCGCAGTAGACTGGACTGGCGATGACAGGGAAATCAAGGTTTGAAGGGTAGTTTTCTAAAATGGTTTTCCACTCCCCCTCCCACAAACGTGGGTACACTTCCTCTAAATAAACCCTCCTAGTCCCTAGAATCATTAGCGTGAATAGTAAATAAATGTATAACCTGAATGGGTGTTGAGACACGATGTTAAAAAAAAAAGTTGAATTATTCTCGGGGTATGTGAAAGAAAAAGGTTGAAGATAACCGGTTTAGTCCAGTGACACCTTGGACTATGTAGCCACCGAAGCAGGTTGTCAATACTTGAAATCAAAGTCATAGAGAATAGTAGATACGATCTGGCACACCTCTTTATGCAGGTTTTAGCTTAACAAAGACTCCATCTAACTAGGGCGCTGCAATTGGTTAATTGGTAGGCATATATAAAAATTAATATTAATATATTTAATTTCATGTGGTTTCACATCATATTAAAAATATGTTACACTTTAAATCTCAGTTAAACTTGATGCTGAAACCCACCTCGATGGCGTAGTTGGCTAACGCGCTAGTCGTGTTGAGCTAGACTGCCGAGGACAGGGAGATCGAGGTTCGAATCTTGGTCAGGTGAACTGGGGGTTTCCCTAAATGGTTTTCCAGTCTCCCTCCACGCAAATGTGGGTTCACTTCCTCTAAATTCAACCTTCCTAATCCATTAGCGTAATTAGTACTTACGCGTATAACCCGAACGGGTAGTAAGACGCGGTGCCGAAATTAATTGTAAAAGGTGATAACCTTTCAGACCCTTGCCTACTAGCCGAGATTAACGATTAAATACCGAAATGCTCGGTAAAAATTATATAGCTGTTCAAGTTTTCCACTCTACTAAGAGTGAAAGACACACCATTTAATTTACTCTTTGACCCTGAATGCTTACCGGGGTGACGCGTCACCCCAATCGTAAATATATTTTGCCGCCATTTTGTTGAGTGAGCATTGAAAGTTCCACCACTATATGTATTCATTCCTCCAAAATTCATTAATGTATCCACCGCTCAGTTTGCAGAGCCGAGTGCTTCCGAGCTGTATACATCATGTTCTGAGAGCCTTGGGGTGGCCTGTCACCCCACGTAGGCAACTAAAGATGCACCAAAATAATTTTAATTTTCTTTAAATTTATCAATTTTATGTTTTAACCAATGTTTTTAATGGCTAGGAATTCATAAAATTAGATTAAGTTTTACTAAGATATTACAAAAATATAAAACATTAATATAGTCTTAAGAGCTTTTGGTTTTTAAATTTTCAATTAAATTACAATATGTACATTTTTTTATGCACATTATACATCTCTTTCTAAACATCTTTCAGCAAAACATGACAAAAATTTAATGTTCAAGTAAAAAACAGACTGAAAAAAGTCATTGGGTGGGTGGTCACTCTAGGTAAGCAACTACAGCTGTCAAAAAAGGGTAAGCATTCCAGGGTTAAAAGGAGCGCAGCTTCAAGGGTACAGCAGAATAGTATACTCTATTTAAAATCTGTGAAACATTAGGAAATCTTCATTTTGTAAGGAAAACATAAGCCCTTTTTTTTAAGCATATGTTTGCAGTGTTTGTCGGCTAAACATAGGATATGTCCTCGTTATCCTGAAGCAAAATAAGACGAATAATCTATCAAAACACTACCATTTGATTACTCAAATAATTAGAAAACAACCTTTCTTTTTTAGGCGTTGACTACCTGTTTGGGCTTATTACATATTTACACTAATGGATTAGAAATGAGGAAGGTGGAATTTAGAGTAAATGTATTCGCATTTGAATGGAGTAGAGTGAAAGAAAAGTTAGTGAAGTTATGAAAAACCACCCTCAGTAAACCAGACTCAGATTCTCTAATGATATTTCAGGTGCAAATAAATAAAAGTTATTAGTACCCAAAGAAATACAAAATATTTTTACACAGCAGTCTATCAAATATAACAAGACTTTCAATTGGTTTGGGGGAAAAACTTTTTTTTTTAGTTTGAGTGGATATACATAATTCATAAAAAAAACTGTATTTTAGTAAATTTATTGATAAACATACATTTATTTTAAAAGTTATAGACAATTAGTGTATATACTATGATAATGCAAACCATATATATTTTACATTACATACTAAAAAAACTTAAGCAGTGAAATCACAATTTATGTCTAAATTATGGTTGGAAAATATTAAATGTATTTAAAAAATAAGTGATTACATTGCCTCTAGCATACAGTGCTGACAATTTAAATAAACATTATTTTATCACTCCTTTTTCAATTTCCAATTTTTTACCATTATTTAGACAGATTGTTTTTATCCCTTATTACTTCAATGTTTACATGCATATCTTATACGAGAGGGTCGGGGTAAAGACATTGATAACCCTCATTGATTTAGGAGAGATATTTTCACCCTATAAACGGCTATAAAATCCTGAAATCTGGCTATAAAAAAGGGGTAAAATATTCATGGATATTAGTTACCCTCAAGGTCTTGAATGACTACAAAAACAACTTGTAGTTCAAGTGGTATGCAACCAGAAATCAGTGTTAACATATTTTGTCATCAAATGAGGGTTAGCATGTTTTTGCCCCGACCCCCTCTTTACATTGCCTCTCACATTATTAAAACATATGTAGTTTCTTAGTTATCAACCCTTACTGAATATTCTACTCACAAACAAAGTACAAACTGACTTTTTTTTCTGTATAAAAATACACAGTACAAATACAACTCGAGCATAAACTATGAATTTTTGAGGTATGTTAATGCTCAAGTGATATAAAAAACTAATTAAATTTACTTCTTTTAATTACCATACTAACAACAATTAAGTGAATAAAAATAACCATACATTTAAGTATATTACATGCAAAATGTAGTAACACCAAATAATGTCAAACTGCTTTGATTTTGAAAGAGGAATGTTCTTAAACATTAGTTAAACAGTCAAAAATTAACTAGCGAAATAAGTAAAATCACTAAATATAAACAATATGGAACCAGGCAGAGCTTCCTGCAACAGTAAAATCTACTCTCTGAACACATCTCTTCTGTGAACATGTTGATGTTAGGTCCAAACCATAGTAAATCCACAAACCTTTTAAAAAAACATTACATAAAAGCTGCATTTTGAGAGTTTTTCTACTCAATCCCAAACAATATATAATGATGAAATAAAATAACATTAATAAAAACATGATAATACATTATTTTTAGAGGATAAATGCTAAGCAATATACAGTAGACTCTCAAAAATCTGCAATAGTGAGAAGGAAGACGGTAGAAAATAATTCAAAATTACAGATGCCAGGTAGTAGGGGGTGGGGGGAATCTGTTACTTTCCAAGCATATAACTTTTAAGTGTTATTATGTTTAAAAAATGAGCTTGTTCAAAACAATATATGTACGAGTTTGTTTTATAGCAAGATTCATGCAAAAATATACACTTTTTTTTTATGGCTGTACATTTTTTACTTGACATGAATTAAGACTAATTAACAATAACATTAAAGTAGTGGAATAATCCACAAATCAAAATAACTGCTTGCAAATAAAGAATCTACTGTATAGTGAAATAAAAACAAAATAATAACTATAAAAACATAATGAAACTGGATTTTAAAGGGTCTTCCAATAAATTCATAGCAAAGTGAAGTAGGTAATATATACATAAAAATATTTATTTTTTTACCACCAACGAGACACCAATCATGTGTCACAATTTAGATCCATCAGAAGTTGTAAACTACAAATAGTTAAAACTATTCCTTTAGTAGCTCTACATTTAAAAAAATGAAACCATGCTAAATTATTTCTAGATCATTGTAAAAACTTCATTTAATAAAAAATTAAAGGTACATAATTCAAGGTTACAAGTAATTTTTTTTTTAATTTCCCGATTTTTAAATAATGTAAGTACCTGTCTCAAATATTATATTTCCAGTTATTTTAATTTTAAAATACCTAGGAAAGTTGTCGATATGGGAATGTTGGTTAACATTTCTAGCGTGTACATCTTTAGTAATCCACTTGTGAAGTGCGCAGCAGAATGTGACATCAGTTGTGGGTGATTTCCTATGCATTTACTAGATTGCACTATAAAAAACCTGAATAACAATACTCTGAGTTTAAATTGTATTGTAATTTACTGATTTAATATTATTATATTATTTCATATTTTGAGTAAAACAACATTTTCCCAGATTTTTTTTTTTTTNGCCATTTTTCCCTGGCTAATTTCAGTTTTCCTGGATGTTAGACACCTTGTATTAAAGTGTTGTTATCCTCAGACATTCTAACTTCTGCAATAAGAATCAATATTATCAATTTAAATCATGTAGAGAATTTCCAGTGGACAAGCAATAAATAACATATTTTCATATAAAGTGTAGTTAATTTACTTGAACAAATGTCATGGTAGTTTATCAGTTCAGGATTCCCACACTAAATCCTTGCCAAACTTAGCAAATTTACGGGTATTGTGAATCAAATTGTTTCTTCTCTCAGATATTGCACATTAGACTCTTGATTTCCCACGGAGAAAATAGTTGTGGATAGTTCAAAAATTTAATTCCACAAGGGTCTCTACGAAAACAAAAGATATAAAATATATAAAAACACTTTTTTGGTCTTATACAGATGACTCAAGCTATTAAGTGAATTTTAGATAAGACTGGAGCACATATTTATCATTTTAAGCACATTATTTGTAGTACAATTTACAAGCATAACCATTTTTAGATTACAATATTAAAATGTATGATGCAGTTCCATGTATAATGTATTTGACTCAAGCATACAAAACTAAAAGAGTGATTTAAATTTTATTTTCAAACTAAAGTGACCTGATAACAGGCTGGAAACAGTTCATGATGATTCAAACTATCAAGATTTTTTACCCTAAAATGCCTAATTTAATTACTACTACATCCAATATTGTTTCCAGCCTGTGGCAAGTTTTTTTTTATTAAAGTCATATTTTTTTCCACTACTGGCTGGCTAGGCCTGTCCTAGATAAGCTAATTCAATTTGAAATGTATATATATTCTAATTGTTTTCAGTTTGGGTGTGTTTTAGGATCTCTTAGCACCTAGGCCTTTTTTTTTAATCATGCAGAACCATTGTTTAGTGAGTCAATATGAAGAAGAATCTTTGAAGGTTGTAAAGTACCAAGTTAAATATAATATTCAAATCTCTACAAATAAATGTTAGCTTACCAGTCATTAAATCAATACATAGAAAATAAAATACTAATTCTAATGGGTTTTTTTTCAGTTTCCAATAAAGTATTAACTCTCAAGTTAAACTAAATATTCATGTAATTAGACAAAGATGTTTACAAGGGGTTTTCTGTGAACCTTACATATAAATCATAATTCTAATAAACAAAGCAAACTATTTCTGAAGAGCATGAAATATTAACCATCAGATGTTTATAGAACATGTAGGTACAAGTTATGTGTCTTGGACAAGTCTTCTTAATTTATCAATAAAATACTACCAAGAAAAAATAGTGATATTTAAATTAATAAGGATGCATCCCTCAAGCAGAAAAATATTCCAAATTTCACTCAAAGATTTATTTTATTAAAAAAAAAGTTTACTTTATATGCTTAGAAAAAACAAGAATTCATGTATATCAGTGCTTAATAGCCAATAAGAATATAACGAAAATGAGTCACTTCTGAGATTAGTTATTAATTATTCATTGGTACTTAGATAAATGAATTTAATTAAAAACTGCAACAAACATCAAAATTTAACTAGAAATCAAACACACTAACAAAGTCATGTTAAGTTAAACATATTATTATGTTAAATCAGAATATTGATTGTCTCAAGTCTAACATTGTTTAAAATGTTGGCTAATTAATTTTTTTAATCAATAAAACACAGCTACCTTAAGGATTTTTTTTTCTTTCTAAAAATGACTATCATTCATAATTGACTAATGATACACCTTGCAATGAAATATTCAAGTACAGCTTCTAGATATTTAATGACAAACACTTTTGTTTGGTATTAATGGTTTTATTTAATATTTTCAGACTACTTATCCCTTTTATTTAAATGAATTCTCTCTATTTTATTTATCTCACTTATTTCCTATTTATTCTATCATTGCACTATATTAACTATTATAGTTTTGATGGTCATCTACAGTCTTCTTGTTATCAATGTATAATATTATATCCTGTCAGATCAATGATACAATCACCAACATAATTTTTAACATAAAAGTTCAGTAGTATACATTTAATAGACGATCGAAACAATTTTAAGTTGCATTTGAAAATTGTGGATGTCCTGCTGAATTTCTACAAGAAGCCATCTGGTAAAAATAAGAACTATTTTAAGCAACGTTGAGCATAATAAATTTCTCATTATTTTCTGTGCAGCAAACATTTAAGAGGCCAACTGTAATGGAAGGCTTTTAGAAAATGCTTAAAAATTACTTTGGTAACTATACATTTTTCTTTAAGCGTGTTCAAGCGAGCTTTGAATTATTTTAAACTTTTTTTTTTGTTGATAACATATTTGTACTGATTGGAATAACAATTTATGTTCTAAAATAAACATTGTTGCAGGTCTTCTTGAACAATTCCCTTGATATTTAAAAATACACCTTGTTTATTGAAATTTTATTGATATATTATTAAATACTCAATAAACATCAATTAAATTCAAGAGTGGTTTAATAACCATGAATATGTTATGAAAGCTCGCAAACAATGTATACAGGGAACACAAACTGGGGTTAATTTAGTAAAAATAAAGAAAGTGTGATATTTCCTTGTCAATTTTTCTTACGCCTGGCCTGCATCACTCGTTTAAGTTACCTGCCTGATCCATATAGGACATTTGAGTCGGCAAAATATACTTTAGAACATAAGTTTGTTAATCAAGAGAGTACAAACGGTTTCCTAGGAAAAAATTAAATGTTAAAATCAACTTAAAATTTGTGTTTACACTCAAAGTTTGCTCGAAAGTATTCACCAAACCTTTCTAACTTTAGTGGATTAAAGACACTGAAAAACATTTATTTAAAAAAATGAACGAGTTAAGTAAATATTTTTATTCATAAACATTAAAAAAGAGTCACCTTTATTGTGGATTTCTTAAGTAACAAATTAAGTTACAAATTTCTTGTGTGGGTAACTAGCTAGTTTTGTTGATTTATGATCGCTTTGATGGAATATACTTAATAGAGTAGGTAATTAAATATTAACCTGAAACTAGGTGAAAGAAACGCAGACAAAACTATGATGAAAAGTGACCAAATAAAAAAATCTTCCACTACCAAACGCAAAAATAAGATTTGGTGGTAATAAATAATTTTATCAAAACTGGTTACACAGCTTGTACTGGATGCAATAATTCAGTCTCAAAGAGTGTCAACAAAACAAGATAAAATTAATAAATGCAGTAACCAACACACACGACTAGTAAATTGGCAAGAAAAAATGATTTGTTTAGTTTTTAAAAAAAATCTAGTTTACCAAACCAGACATGAAAAAATTTATTAAAGGCTTTAATCTTAGAAACAAATCCTCATTCATAATTATTATCTTTGGGTTTTGTTTCTATTTCCACTTGTATTTTTAATCAATTATTTAGGCTGTTTGTGAATAGTCTTTGGCTATGGATTAATACTCACTATGACAATGTAATTAAGGATGTCTAAGCATAATTGTTTAAATAAGAGAATGTTTATCAGAAAGGACAAGTTATTTTGAAAGCTTAGAATAATTAAGGTGGAACAATTTAATAAGTTACACTATTTTGTAAATATGTTATGGAAACTATCCCATCTTTGGCTAAATTATTTTAAATCAATCACAAGTGACACCCTTATATGTAATATCAGAGTATGAAGTAAGATATTTTGTGGTGTTTGACCTGGGATTCTAAGGTCGAGTGCCTGATGTACTTAAAGAGGCTTATCTAAACTCCATTTTACACTTTTTAATTAAAATTCATCTGCTATTTTGTTTGTTTGAATCAAACAAAAAACTTCAATAGAGAATAGATTCAGTACAATTAAATTTTCATGCACTCAGCAGTAATTTGTCAAAGTATATCACCGACTATTTTAAGCTCATAAATATTCCCTTCCGAAAATAATTTTAGATAAAAGTAAGTCCTTAGGCTAATTCAAGAAGGGTGTTTAGGTATTAGTTTAATTGATGCATACAGGGGGAAATAGGGGGAGGGGAGCTTTTCAAAGAAATACTTCTTTTTGTGGATTTTTAATTGTACTGCAAATTTGCACTTAAATGAAAACTGGACCTGTGATACCGTAATATTTTCTAGAAATGGTTAACGTATTTACTCTTTATACAGAGTTTTGAAGTGGGTACAATAATAAAAATTATTATTTTAGAGCAATTATGTAAACACTATTGTATCAGGAAGAGGAAAAGGGGCAGCTGAGATATTATTATATGCCCCCCAGCCCCACCAACTGCAAATCCTGGGTGTCAAGAAGAATGTGTAAACACAGACCTCTCACCATAATTTCTCCCAGGGTAAAACCCCACTTTTTAGGGGCATCGCTGATTATCTTTCTTATCCCCATACTTCAAATCAAATTTCCAAATATTAAAGTAATTGAAATATAAAGTGTTGCAATTATGAAAATTATTATGTAAAAAGCCCCCCCTCCCCCCAACTCAAAAGCCTTGGTGCGCCCCTGGATGCATACAAAATATCATTTTAAATTCTATATAACTAGAATGAAGAGTTAGTTTGTCCGCTGTGAGCATTGCGTGATATCTACTCCACGCAAAGGGCTGCAATTTTTACATTATTAGCCCCTGTGCACAAACGTACTGTTCACCTTGAAGCTGGAATTTTAAATTTTCGATTAGATTTTTTAAATTTATTAAAAATGTGAATCAGAAGAAATGAAAATGAAGAGATGTTTGTCTGTCTGTTTGAAGAAAAGAAAAGCAATGCTCAGATACTACTAGTTATCAATATAAGTGTTTTACCCTACAGTTTAGTGTGATTATTTTAAATGGTACAAATAATAAGCCAGCTATATGTAATAATTTAGTAGAAGAAAAGGACAGTTCTATCTCCTTGGAGTATAAGTAGTCTTTGACACTAAATGAGGATACATTTCAACAAACAGTGTGGGAATAGTGATTTATACCACACACAAACATAGGCCTACCCTAATTCCATTTAATTCTAGATGATTAATGAGAGTAACCATAAGTTAAAAATGTAAAAAATAGTAGTTGGTTACTATTTGTCTTTGATTAGTTATCATAATTATCATAGATTACACAACAAAGGACATATTTAATTAATCGAAATAAGTGTTTGAGCAAATAGCCAGACTATTCAAACACAGCCATAACATTTTTCTTAGCGGAATATTAGTTATACACACTTTTTTATTAATACTACCAGTATTAGCTGAAGGATATATATATATATCTATCCGGCATAAAAATAATGAAAATTAATATTAATCTACTATTAATAGCCCTAAATAAATGTATGTCTGAGAAATATAGGACTAGAACCCTATTTTTTTAATACTTAGAAAATAGAACAAACTAAAATTTTCATAGTGTATACTTCCAGAACGAGAGATACTGGCACCAAAGAAATAGTTTAAGACAATTTAATAAAAATAACTACGTACCTTATTCATAAAGTTTATAGCCTATAAGGCCTTACATAGCTCATTGTGTATAAATGGTACAAAGAAATTTAAAATAAAGAGTTATTTAGTTAAGTTGTTAGTGATTATAACACATAAAAAGAAACTAGCCCTACCATAGCCACGTCTAAAGAGGGGAGGGGGCAAAGGGGGCAATCGCCCCAGGTCTCACATTCCATGGAGCCATAAATTTCCCCCAAATATTAAATATTAAATTTAATCACAGTTATTATTCTAAATTTTGCATCAAATAGTGTACAAATAATTAACAGCAATAAGTATTCGCTTAGTGATAAGATTCCATTCCAGATTCCTGAAAACCCTAACTTTAATTAGTTTAAGATTTAGGTTATTCGAGTAATGTGCTGCAGTACAGTAGAACACGCCACCATTGTACTACTGCTGTGGTCCACAGAAAACTAACAGTGCAATGGTGTAAAGAGGAATTTATTTCTGTTAACTTAATTGGATTGATTGTTTGCATTTAATAAAGTACAGTCAATTAATGGGTTGATCAATATTCCATAAAACATGAGAAATTATTTAAGTAACATAAGTACCAAGTACATAACAATATATTATAACGGCTTGAAAATAAAACTGAAAATCTGCCGTACAAAGAAGGGAGCAGGGTTCTCACATTTTTTTAAAAACGGCCCTGAGCCCTACTCAAATTATGTATAACATATATTTTGCTCAATTAGGTAGCCTATAATATTGGCATTAATTTCAAATGGAATTACAAGAAAACTCTTTAATATAAAGTAAATGTATTTTGTTATTAATAATTTCCCCACTCCCTTCACACATCTGAAAAGGTGTTTTTTTACAGATGTCAAAATCATTATCTTATTACAACATAGTTGCATACTATTGCTTTCATTGAATTTTAATGAGACCCAAATTAGTTTTTTAGCAATGTGTCTTACTACCCCTTCAGCTTATACTAATTGTACTAATTACACCAACACCCTAAACATATAATTTTTGAACTGTTATCCAGGTAAAAACCTATCATGAACGGACTTTACCTGATAAGTACGGATAATTATCTGCTACACCTTTAGGCGATCTGCAGATTTAAACTAATAATGTAGGGCTGAGGAAGGTGAAAGTAAGAAGAAATGTACCCACATTTATGGAGGAAGAGTGGGAAACCATTTCCGAAAAAACACTCGCACTCGACCAGAATCTGCACCTCGGTATCCCCGACGGTAGCAGTCTGGTCAATTGCAATAATTACACCTTAGACCATCTGGCCACTGAAGTGGAATCTTTTTGTAAATGTTAGTATTGTATATGCTGCTTCCTCCCCCCCCCCCCCCCCCCCCCCCCCCNCCCAATCGACATTCGATCTAGTTGATTTCCAGGTTGGGCCTCTTGTTAATGGTGGGATCACGATCAACTTAACGTTCACTTTAGGTTAACTCAACATAACTTAATGTAAAGGTTCTCGTGTTTTAAATGGAAGCGATCCCCATGCAGTTAGCTTAATGTTCACTGGCAGTTCACTTAACTTAATAGATGTCCTGGGAGGTCTTTCACCTTAAGTGAACGTTACTTGTAGAGTATCACATGAGCCATCATTATGCGAGTGACATCTACAGAGCTATTTAGTAATTCATTTGTTGGTTTTATGACCAAGGTTTACTCTTTAGCTTAAGTTATAGTGATCAGACATTGAAACAAGATAATTAAACTAAAATAGGAAAGCTAAATTTATCAAAAAAGTGTAGTACTGTGATAGATATTTATTATATGGATTGAAAACTGTAAACATTCACAGATAATCACGTTACAGATCAAAATACTACTCTAGAATGCAGATGTTTGGCTCAAGTTGTTACGCGAATCATGATCACACATCTGTTTTCTTAAGTTAAGTGAACACAATAAGTTGATTGTGATCCCCGCATAAACTAGTATTTTAGCGATAGACTTAGAGATGGCCAGATCCTGAAATAATATTTTTACTATTTTAAGAGTTCATAAGTTAATGCATGTCCTCACTAGAGGCAGAACATTTCCCTACACTTGTTGGGATATATAGAGTCGCAGAATTTTGCAATAAGTTGGATTGGGCATAAGTTATTAAATATCAATATACTGGGAAAAAAAGTTAGGCTTGTATTTACTGTCAAGTTTAATATGGTACTGATGTTTATATTGTTTATTCAAACTTAGGTCAGTTACCGAAATGCTACATAAGCCTTGTGTGGAAGAATAAACTTACCAATAGCCGGTTAAGTCATAGCATCGACCAAAATCAAACACATTTAAATTGAGAAGAAAGTAGGCCTACTTTTTACACATCATTTTGATGGTATTTTGTAAAAATCAGGAATAGGCCCTAATTAACTTAAATATGTAGCCTATTATGAAGCAATAACACAATGCATAGAGCCTATTTCTTTAAACTAGCCTATATCTCTATTAAATAACGTCAAGATGGAGTCTTAGTCAAACAGTTTTAATTTTTATAACTCAGGCTAGATCACAATTTTAAATGTACTAGGTCTATAATGACACGTGTAGGCCTAAATGTGACATGAGATTTATGTTATATAGGTTAAGTATAATTACGTACTTACCATACAATGCTATAGCAGTTACAAAAGTTACCATAGTAGAGCTTTCATATATATGGGATTACTCATATGTCGAATAATATATTTTGCAGCTTTTATTCTTGTAGCATAGTAACATCAGCAATAAAATACTAGGTTCATAATAATAGAGTGGAATTTGATGACACCAAAAATGTAATGGTGTGTCCACTAAACCTATCATGTTGCCATGAATGGGGCCTACACTATATTTAAGGAGTCAAACACATTAATTAAATGTAGTTTGCCATAGCCAACAATTTGACTAAATTAGTCGAGCCTTTGGAAAGTAATGTTCAATGACAGTTAAAATACAAACAGTTTGCAACAAACATTTTACAAATACAGTACTCACAATTGTTCAGGTGCATTAGGCTTGGGTAAGATGTACTTACATCAAGAGAATTACTCAGAGTCTGAGGACTTAGAGGAAGACGAATTGTTCTTACTGCTTTCAGAGTCGCTGGAATCTGAATCACTGTCACTGTCTGAGAGAGAGTGCTCAGAATCAGACTCCTGTTGGCTAGTGGCAGAGTCGGAATCGGATCCTTCAGAGCCTCCCAATGCCTTCCTGTTTTTCTGTAGCGAGTACTCCTTCAATTGTTCTTGAGTCAGGCTCTTAAGGAATTTCTCATAGTCCTCAATGTACCTTTGCTTTATCTCATGAAGCTTTTTGCGGTAGCGAATCTTCTCAGAGTCTGGCAGCATCTGCCAGCTCCGCCGTGCCTCACTTTCTCGTGATGCGTTCTTAGCTTCTGATGTGAAAGTTTTCATGAAGAGTTGTAGTGCATTCACAGGAGGTGGTTCTGGCTCACCCTCAAACAAGTCGCTGGGCTGCTGTGCCTGCACATCTTTCACTTCTTTCTTCTTCTTAGTCGGTTTGGGTTTGGATTCTTTATCTACCTTGATCTTTCTTTTAGGGTGGTTGCTGAGAAGTTCTTCCTGCCGCTTGTCTTCAGGGAGGGACTCAAGATAGGTTGCATATTCCAGTTTATATTGGTCTAACATGTGGTTGACTTGCTCTTGGTAGGAGTTTTTTTCATCCTTACTGAAACTCTTCCAAAGTCTAGATATCTCTGCCATGCGCTCCTTTGATGCAATATGTTTCATCTCAGCACTCATTAGCATGATACGTGAGAAGAGGCTGTAACCCGAGTTGGGTGGTTTCTCTGGCTTGCCTGCAACACGTTCCACAAGGTTCTTTTCCTCTTTGGTAAGGACAGTCTTGACAGGGGCCGGGGCAAAGTCGGGGTTTTCAGTCATATAGTCCTTTAGTTCTTCTTGATATTTGCTCTCTTCTTCCATGGCCCAATTAATCCATATGACCTTTTTCTTGTCGGACATGTCCCGCCACTGCTTTTTATATTTCTCGGTGAATGCATGGCGGTCAAAGTCTGAGTCGTTCTTGTGACTGTTCATCTTATCCGCCAGGAAAAGTTTGAAGGGAGTCATTGGTTTCCTTGGACCTATCTCCATTTGCTGCTTAGGCTCCTTGGATTTGGAAACTTTCGATGCCAACTCTGGATGTGCCTGGTTGAAAAGTTTCATTTTCTCCTCATATTCTTTACGTTGGGCAGCTGCCATCGCCACATATTTTTGTTTCTTCTTATCAGGAAGATTCTTGTACATTTCAGAGATACATTTAGATACTGCTGTCATGTTCATACCAGGATTTTCTTTGGAAACTTTGTCTTTCTTCTCCATATAGAAAATCATATAAGTAGATAGAGGTCGCTTCGGGAGGTTAGGGTGCCGATTCAATTTTTGACTGTGATAAAAATTGGTCCATGGTTTACTGACCCACAATTTTGCATCCTCCAAGACCTCTTTCAGCAGACGGAACCTACGCACCCTCTTTTGAATCCTCATCCACATCTCCTTACATTCAGTAGCACTGTAGTTACCAAAACTTATCTCTTCCCAGTTAAGTTTTTCTGCTCTAGAGTCATAACGTAGGTTGTCTTTTTGTGGGATATTTGCTTCGATTCTTTTCATAAGATCTACCAAGTCCACTTCTGGCCAGTCAGGAATGTCATCGTTTGTTGGTGGATGAACTTCCTCATGTTGTGCAGTTAGAGAAGAGTCAATTTTACTCAAATTCTTTGATTTCTTTGAAGATACTTGTTTTGAACTGCCCGCAGCGCCTTCAGTCTTTGACTTTTTCAGTGGCAACTGGTCAATATCCGTTACATCTACCGCGGGACGTTTCTTTGTTGAAACCATTGTTTTGGTAATAGACAAATTAATGCATTAGTTCACCTGTTCAACTCAACGCTTCCCATGCGTTTGTAGAAATGTATAAGATTGGGTTTAAATTCAATATCTAATGTTGTTTCACAGTGCATTTACTGTTTTACAAAATGTCTTAATGATTATCACTATAACGTAAACTACAATTTTAACACAACTGTTGTAGACTGTAAGTTAAACCCAAATAATAACTTTTTATGATAGTTTGATAAAGATTCGGCTTGCAAGAGAAATACCCACATACAACGTAAAATTTTATGAACGACATTAACCACAGTGCTTGTTTCACTTTAATTACAATTTTATCAACCCTAGAAAACTAAATAGCACTTCATAAATAGTAAAGAGCCTTAACCGTCTTTAAGTTAAAACATATTCAAATCATTCTTCACTTTCATTCCTGTATTAAATAATAAATATATATATATATATACATATAAAAAATAATTATACTTCAACTTATTTAAATATATTCATAACCAATGTTTAAGTATAATTATTTTATAATTTCATAAGCAATATTAATAGTCGAATTAATTACACTTTTTTTTCGGTTGAAAGAAAAAATATCATCAAGGATGTATAAAATAATAGCGAGGAGGGACTGTGAAAATATAAAACTATTTTAAATTCGTTAGATAGATATACAAAATTAAAATGGGCTTCTATACGATGTTAAACTCTTATATTTATAACATTTTATTGATAAAATAAATATGATGTAGCCTTGACGATCCATCCAAGATCAAAGCTATAATATAACATGTATTATATTTCCAAATATTGTATAAATCATTTAAATAATCGAACATGCAATGTGGTTTTATCAAAGAAAAGTTACATTTCAAATATGAAAAGCATTCAAAACTTTGAGTATACAGTTTAGATATATTTTTCTAATAAGACCTAAACTTTACAAATTAGGCTATAGGATGGGTATGTTAGGCTACATTAAAATCGTTACTACAAGAATAATTTGACTGCACAATAGCTGAATTTTGGGCACATAATTATGAGCACAAAAAAGTACAACAAAATGACATAATCAGAACTACGATGAGATATCTTGAACAATGTGGCGATCCAGCTTTAAATAAAGTTGGCCCAACACATTAAAATAGTTATAATTTAGGTAATTTGATAGCACAAAAGCTAAATTTGGGAATTTTGGACAAGGTGTTGGGGTAAACTGCTTGCTTTAGGACCCGATGTTTGAGGGATCAAACCCAGCTGAGGTCAATGAATTTTCCTACGGCAATAAAAATCCATTGTGCGCTGAGTAACAACACGTTAGATTTTTATTTTTATGATTCTATTTATGGAAGGATGTTACTTTACTTATATGTATTTTGTGTATGAACGATGAATATGTAAACTAACCTTTACAATGTGAGGTGATGAATGTACGAACAAACTTTTATTTTATGACTTATGATGGATTATTTTTATATCTGACTGGCTTTTGGTACGACCTGTTGGTGAACCAAAGAATACACCTAGCTTGTTTAGGTGAAATTGGTTGCCTTGCGAATTGTTATTTCAGTGAGGGGTTCAGTCTCAGCATTATACCGTTTTTATTTGATAATTTTTGTGCACTGATTCATCGTGTTCCAAGTGTTTATTACTTTTTGCACAGTATAATTATCTCCGTTACCATTCGTGGATTCATGGTTTAGATGCTTTTAACTCCTTCCCTTTAAAATATAATGGCTTGGCGTCAGTTTTTCTTGTAGACCTACACTTTGCTTCAGATCTCCTAATTATAGGGTAACGTTCTGGTTTAGTACGCCTCTTCTAATTGCAAGTGTTAAGATTTTAACTTAATATTTAGATGGCCCTACCTAATTATTTTCCCTTTATGTGAACTTGGCCTAGGCGATCGCTACTATGTGCTTTTTTTTTTCTTGCTTGTCTATTTTTGTAATTAATATTTTTAATATGT